>BRYA01000233.1:0-11840 GCA_030267965.1 Triparma columacea
TTTACACCCTTTACACCCTTTACACCCTTTACACCCTTTACACCCTTTACACCCTTTACACCCTTTACACTCACTACACTTACTCACATCATTCCACCTAATACCCTCCTCTCTTCTACTCTCACTCCTTAACATCTCTCACTCCTCTCTAAATCTACACTCACCCTCCTTTAATTTATCTTTATACACATCCACTACACTTACACACATCATTTCACCTTATATCCTCTTCTCTTCTCACTCTCATTCCCTAACTCCTCTCACTCTCTCCACAACTACACTCACCATTTTTTAATTCATCTTCACACACATCTACTACACTTACACACATCTTTCCACCTCATATCCTCCTCTCTTCTACTCTCTCTTCTTAACTTCTCTCACTTCTCTCCAAAACTACACTCACCATTCTTTAACTCATCTTTATACACATCTACTACACATACACACATCATTCACCTTTATACACTCCTCTCTTCTACTTACATTCCTTAATTCCTCTCACTCCTCTCACTCCTCTCCACATCCACCCTCATCCTCCTTTAATTTATCCCCATACACATCTACTTCACTTCCATCATTCTCACAACTACTATAACACTTCCACAATTCTTAAAAATTCCATACACATTAACTCCACTCCCTTAATACTCACAAACCACTATAACATTTTTTTAATAATCAATATACACCTAAAGCACTATAGTCACTAATATACAAAATCAAATCAATTTCTACTACAAATGTTGCTGCCCTTTTAGTTAGTCCCCATTCTCATCTTCTATCGGAACAACGCAGCTTACTTTAGCCTTTCCACCTCCTATCCCTATAATATCTCCACCATCAGCGCCTTCAACACTTGCTTTTCTTATACTTGCTCTCAAAGTACCTGCTAGACCACCTGCAGCTTCAGCATCAACACTTGCTCTCCTGACCCTCTCTCTATTTCTGGGATCGCCTGCTCCTGGAATGAATTCTACTGGTATTCTAGCTCTCCAGGCATCACTTAACCAAGATGGGTTCTCTTTTTCCCATCTCTCCCAATTTGCCTCCACCCAGCTTCTCACTTCCTTTTCAATTGACTTCCAATGATGTCTTGAGGTGTTAAGTATTGCTTCAGCTTTTGGTGCATCATGAACTGAATCTCTAAATTGCTTTACTGATAAGTCCTTGCCCATTTGCAAAGTGATGAAGGTGCCAAAATATTTCCTCTCAATACATAAGAGAAAGATAACAAAAGACACAACAGCGTATGGTATAAGTGATCCAACTACTGCCCGTGCCAATTTGAGTCCCTCTTGTGCAATATCTCTTTTTGCAGCCAGGAATATTGCTACTGGGAGACTTCCAATTGTCAAAACAAACCCAAACATCCAATACATTCCACCAAGCTCATAAGGATGCCTAAACTGCACAATTGATGTGAAGTCTGTCACAACTTTCACCAATATTCTTGCAATAATGCTTATCACAATCTCAGAATTTCCTCCAACAGGAATCCAATACCAAAAGTCTCCTCTCAAGACCTTCACCAACAAGTACAGAAGCATATCAGCACCAAAATAGAGAAAGACCCATCTACCACCAAGTATCCCTAACAAAACTATTGTCATGCACCTTATCACAAGCATACCTGCGCTAAAGAACATCATTGTAACAAATATGATAGATCTCTTGGTGGGATTTGCAGGCACATACCCATAGAAGTCAGGCACTTGATCTCTCTTGACTGGGTCGGTGTCATAGTCATAACTGATAGTTGCAGATGCGTAGCCTGTTGTCAATGCTGAAACTGAAAGTGAGACCCAAGCTGCATCCGAAACCACTCCATCACTTGTTGCAATAGCCATAAGTTGGATAATCACACCAGGTATGGCTTCAGCAAACATCTCAATCCCTTTCATGACAGTCAACTCAGCCAGAGCATCAAGTGATTGTCCAGCCTCTTGTTTTCCTCCCTTTGCCACCCTGTAAGCATCAACAGCAGGCTTAAATCCAATCAAAATAGGAAACCATTCCCTAAGCACCCTCAACATCCCCAACTTCCTGTTCTGACTCCAAACACAGAACATCTGAAGCCCAATTGATACCATCAAACTTGTCAAAGATGCCTTAAAGTACCCATACTTCTTATCACTCCAAAACATGTACATCACATACACATCAGTAAGAAAGTCAAAGATAGATGTAACAGCACCAACAGTAACTCTCCACATCAGACCCCACGGAGCGGCCTTCACAACTCCTTTCCCTATCTCCACAAACATGCTCTCTATCCATGGAAACTCCTCAAACAGCTCCCCAACAGCCCTGTTCTGCAATCTCCACATATCTACTCCAGCCTTAATCACCTTCCTGCTCTTCAAACAAGGCATCAAGTTGTTCCCAATCACCCTTGCTTCCTTCTCCTCCACACACTCAAGCTTGGTAGACACTGAGTTGTTGGAGCTAAGCTCACAAAGCCTTGCCCTCTTCAGCAAAGTCACAAACCAAGGGTACTTCTTCACAACCTCTCTCAAAGCGACATTCTCCTTGCAAACCTCCTCAACACGTCTCTCTCTATCCTTCCTTGAGTGTGCTCCTCCAAGTTGTCCTCCATCCCAAACCAAATCAGCACCCAAGGCCTCGCCAACTTGCTTAGACATCTCCATTAAAGGGACAAGGTCAATAAAGTAGCGTTGTGCCTCAGCAGCCTCGTCTAGGTGCCTTTCTAGAGCTAATCTTGTTGCCTCCACACTCACAGAGCTACCAAGCTCTACCTTGGTGACAAATTCTACCTTGGTTACCTTCTCTCCACTCCTTGTGAACATTATTGCGACTTCCTCAGATGCCCTTTGTGCAGTAGATATCTTAGTGTTGCTCACAGCATCACTTCTCTCCATATTCTCCATTATTGGCTCCATTATAATTACAATAGTATTTTCATCCATCTTGTGCAGCTTCATCACATTCAAGAACTCCCTATCTCTATTTTTGACACCATGTTGTGATTCCAACTTCTGCCTTCTCCTCACAACCACTTCCCATGTCCCCTTCTTCTCCTCAATAACCCTCTCAACATCTCCTGTTGTTTCTTGATGAACTCTGCACTCAAAGTCCCAGAAGTAGGCAGCAGCTCCCTCCAAACCTGCTCTTACTGTCACTGTTGTCTTCCCCCATCCCTTTCCCATCTCCTCCACCTTAATCCAGGTATCTGAAAGAGGGAATGCACCTTTAACCTTTTGTTTGCCTTCAAGCTCTAGGAACTTGGCATCAAATGTCTCAGTGGTCATTTCTTTGATTTCACCTATTCCACTTACTATCTGGATCCTTGTTGAAGCATCAATGTCTCTGCTTCTGTCAAACTTCTTTCTCAAGTCTGAGACTACTCCTAGAAATCTTGGTGCAATCTTGTTCATGGCAGAAGAGTAGAAAACTCCACCAAGATCTACCTTTGTTGTGAAAGTTGCTGATGTTTGTGGCACACCTCCAATAGGGTCAAGTGGCTCAAATACCCATACTGTACTTATCTTTGCTAAAACATTCCTTTTTATCACTGGAAAGTCATCATGAAGCTCCTCTGTATCTTCAATACTAAGGATAACTTTGCCGTCCTGTTGCTTAAACCAGGTAACTTTACTTCTATTATCACGGGGAGAAAATCCAGGAATGCCAAGATTCCTCGTTGTTATGTAGTAGAGAGTGTGGGGATTAACATTTACTACCTTCATAGTGTTTATCCCATTCATTTTGGCTTTCTTCATTTCATCTCTGCTGTTTAGACCGATTATTTCATTTGCTGCACATCTCTCCACACTCGCATCAACCACAGTAGTAGCAACTCCAGTGCAAAGACTTGCCCCATCAACATGGACTAGCTTCATCTTGACCCTCTCATCAGGACTCTTCAAATCATCAAAGTTCTTATCCACCTTGCAATTCTCATAGAATTCCTTCCCTTTCCTAATTGCCTTCTTCTCCTCATCAGTATAATCTTGGTGTTCATTCTTGATGATGTTGGCAAGAGAGGCCAGTGCAGCTTTATCAACCTCTTCGTCTTGCCTGAAGGTATCCCTGAGTACTGCTATCGTACTTAGTACTCGTGGAGTAGATCTGTCGACAATCTTAACAGGAATGTGCCCCCCTGTGTCCATGTATTGCGTCAGTGTAAGTTTACACTGGAGAACACCATGATGGTCCTCAATATTATTGGCAGTGAGAATGCCACTTGTTCTTGCAAGCACAAGCTTTCCAAGATTTCCCCCATAGTCCACCTGCTCCTCTGCTGGAATAAATGCCAACGACATCTTGCCGTCTTGGCGTCCCTTTTGCCAAACAAATCTCATGACGGCCTCTCTTTTCCGAAAGGGGAAGGGAAGTTTCGTTACTACTGCAAATAGCTTCTCATTGATCCTTCCCTGTTCTTCCATCCTTATCTCAAGTCTTGCAGGCTCCCCTTTCTCTCTGCTCCTAAGCATCCTCTCCCTGCTGCAGTACTCAAAGAACCAAGCAGCTGCTTCCTCAGCTGAGCAGTCGGCAACACACTCGGCTCTTCCAAAAGTGAGTGTCTTTTCCCCTTTCTCCTGCTGCTTGTACATGATCTCCATCTTCACTCCCTCATGAGGTGACTCGAGAGGCCCCCACCCTTTTTCATCCTCCCCACCAAAGAGCTTCTCCAACTCCCCAAAGACATTCTTCTGGTCCTCCTCCAACTCAACACCCTCCCTCATCCTCTCCACCACGGCCCCCCTGACCTCGGCGTCAACCTTCTTCCCATTCCTCCTAAACATCTCCTGCAACCTGTTGGCCTCAACAAGCTGATTCTTTGCAAGGTAGTCAATTGCTTTGTCTATCACTGAATTTTGAAGCAGGCCTGTAAAATGCAGATCAACAGTCTGAACGCGTATCACCCTACAGACATTTGGAGCAATCTCATTGAAGAAGTAGGCACCTGTAGTTTCCGCCATCTCAAACCCTTCCTTACTGAGGTCCTTGAAGCCTCCTCCTGGGTACTCTGTCAGAGGCACAAACCCCAACAAGTAGGCTGCCCTGCCACTGCTCAACTTAATTTCCTTCCAAGTAAACCAGGCTTCAAACAAACGGTCTTTTGCTGGACTAGGCAGGTGAACTCCTTGGTGTTGATGGCGACTTCTAGTCCCATCGACATTATTTCTAATAACCCTAAGCAGATTGCCATTCTCCTCCAGATGCCTTCTTGCATAAGTGTAAGTGTCCCCTAAACTTAGCTCAGCCAGCATACCCTCTGCTGACTTGTCCACAGTGACCCCAAAGGCTGCCCACACGTTGTCCTCCTCTCTCCACAGGAACTTGTCCACCCCCTCCTTCAATGTCCCCTTGACTCTCTTTCCCTTCTTATACAGTTCATTCTCCAACCCTCCAACTCCTTCCAGCATTCTCTCCTCCTCCTCTGTCATCTGAGGCGGACTTGGAATAACCTCCTCCACAAAGTGCTTCTTCCTCCTCTCATCAACAACCTCAGGATTGTGAAAGTTCTTCTCAATCTCCTCCACCAGGCCTTTGATTGACGCGTAAATGGTGTTGACGTCCCCCCTTCTGCCCCCCACACTTTCCATTGGCCCAGATGTTTGGCTCTGTTTGATACCTCTCGTGCCTCCCAAGCCTCGGCTTCCTGACGCACTCCCCTCGACCTCCTGGACTTCCAACATTCCGACAAGAGTAAGCGCGGTTTGTCCATATTCGTAGCTTGCAAGCCTGATCTCACCCTCGACCCTCGCTCTCTGCGCATTCGTAGAAGTCGCAATCTTTACAAGTTTCATCTTCGCCTCCTTCGGCAAGCCGCTCTCATCCTCTGACATTATCTCGACGCACTGGCCTGAGCCTTCATTACGAACGGTTCTGATTCTAAGGAGGTACTCGACTGTTGTCCCCTTCAAGTTCAAGTGCTGCCAAAATACAATCCTATCCCCCTTCTCCCTATGGATAGTGGCGCGTCGGAAATTTCCCGAATTACAGTCGGTGAGAATATAATCGAGGACAAGCTGCTGCTCATCATGAACGACTACGCCGACATTCGCTCTCTTAGTATCCCACGACTGTTCAATGATGCCTTCAACGGCACCGCGCTCGACAAGCACACCAACCATCTTCTCATGGGCTTGTAATTGCTGGAATTTGATCTTATGGGAGGTAGTCTGAGCCTTTTTATCGTCCATGCCTCTATCAAGGGCTGCAGCAGAGTCATCGACGGCCTCAGGGGCGGCAGTATTCTCTGCGGCAACCTCAGCAGAGTCATCGACGGCCTCAGGGGCGGCAGTATTCTCAACCACAACCTCAGTGGCGTCGACATAGTCTTCGGTGGCCTTGGGGACAACGACGCGGTGATTTATTACCTCGATGGTCTCAACGCGGTCGGCAGCACGTTCGTGAGCTGCGGCGCGATCTGCAGCAGCCCTAAGGGTGACGGCATGGTCATTTACAACCGTGACAATGCCAGCTGCAGTTGCGCCCTCGCCTGCTGCGTCCTTGACGGCGGCGGCAATTTCATTGGCGGAAGATGCGGCAGCAGTAAGGTCGGCAAACAGTTTTGTTGTTATGGCCTTTAGCTGCACGATCTCTTCCTCCCTCGCAGCGAGCAGAGCTTCGTGGTTATTCATCTCACAGTCCAACAGAAGCCTGCGGGAGCGCGAAAATAATTGAACGACAAGAAATGGGGGTGAATTAGATAGATCGAAAATAATTCGCGGGGCAACCGTCGCCACAAGCCCTCCACATTTTAAAAAATGCTTAGTTGATGAAAATTTCGTCCAAATCTCCCAAAGGAAAAAGGACTGAAAGGAAGTTGGCCAGGCTGTTGTGTGGCCTTCCTCCTGCTTCTCTCCCATCCATTCTCCCCACCGATCCCTCTTCTGCCCCGGCCTTCTACACACCCCTCGCCTTCTCTCCCTCCTTACCTTTTTCTCGTCCCCTCGCTTTCCCACCCCTCCACAAGTTTTCCAAGGCGGGTTCCTCCCGAAGCTTCGAGAATAGGAGAGCTTACTCTGAAGCTATATCTACCTCTCAAACGGTGAAAATAGTTCTTATGAGGGAGAAGCAATAGATACTTGAACACGGTGCTGTATAAAAATGCAATTAAAGGTGCCGAACAAGAATAAGGTTTGGGTATTTTTACAAGAAGGTTGGGTTGCTTCTTCTCTTCTTAAGGATGGTTTTCCCGACATGTCTCGACGTCAGTCGGTTCCAGCCTTTAAAAACTAAATACATACATTACTTGAATGAAGAAATGAAAATTTTAATCAGTTTACACATAGTTCATTCACTTTGCGTGAACTTTGTTCATTCACTCTGTTCATCCCCTCTGTGCGTGTACACCACGCCACGTTAAATCTGCGACAATGCGATGCCTGCCTCACTTCCTCCCACTTCCTCCACTTTGTTTTTCCCTATCTCCAAAGCACCCTTGAAGCATCTAGTGAAAGTGGGTGCCCTGCTGATTCTCACTCCAACCCCGAAAAGCTCTCCGAAGAGCTGCAAAATAAGCTGCCTCCTATTCTCTCCAGTGATCTTGAACAACTCAATTCCCCAGTTTTCTTTCGACCAAGAATCAAAGTGCGAAAAGTCCGCCCTCAACAAAGTATTCTCGAACTCCTCTCCCTCTTCCTCTGTCAGGTTGCACTCGCTCAGCAATTTCATGATGAAGGACATCTTCTCATACATATGCTTGGCTAGCTTGTTCTTCGGCCTGTTCTTGTCTCTCAGCTCCATCTCATCGTGCAGCACGAACACCTTCTCCAGCTTGATGTCCTCAAAATGGCAATCGTCCAGCGTGTCCCCGTCGTCGAACAAGATATCACAGACCTTCCTTTCCTCGTCCACAGCTGTGATTTTGCCGGGGTAGTACTTCTGCTTTGCGGAAGGCCATAAAGCCGTGCAGTCCCGGCCGACATCGAACTTGTCCTGCGGGCCGTGTTTAGCCAGTGAGCGTAAGGCGCATTTAAAGCACACAATTGATGCGACACCGGTGAAGAGGAAGGGCTCGAGAGAGTCGATCTCGGAGTTGGATACGAGGCCCTTCTGTATGGACTTGGAGATTTCGACGGAGCTCATGTAAAAGAAGTTCGCCCAGACTGCCATCATGGAAGTCCTTGACTCCTCGGATTCTTCCTGTTCGAACGTCGACTTTTTCTTCTTCGACTTTTTCACGCGACGCATACTTACTGCGATCCTATCCGCCCTCCTCCTCTCATACTCCTCCCTCTTTAGGTTCCTCTTTGGCTCCGGCCAGTAAACATAGTTCCTGTCTTGATCTCCGAACAACACCTCGTTCGTCGCGCTGTTGTAGAAGCCGAGGCAGTACCTCAGCAGCTCGATCCCTGCCCCCACGCTGCCTTCGTCGTAGGCCCTCATCGCGCAAAATACCCCCCACTGAACGTTGAGGAAGATTGAAGCAGCGTACACGATGACGATGGCGGGTGCGATGAGGGGGACAAAAGCGACGGCAAAGCACCAGAAAGTCCCCCATTCCAAGGGATGGAAGCTGAAGTAAGACTTAATAATTATGAAGGGCAGTTTCACCAACCCAACGACGCTGTTCACGGCAAGCAGGATGGCAATGGAGAGGACGGCCTGGATGAAGCCAATAACCACCTGGATGAACTTGACGTCGAACTTCTCCTCGCCCGTACGGAGCGTCTTGAACTCGTTCAGTCCGTTTTTCACCGTGTGGCGGTGCATGTCCACCGCATCGCAGACGCCCTGTACGCAGTACTTGAAGACTGTTAGTGCTCCTCCGAAGAAGATGCAGGATAGATTATCATTAGCGTGGCCCAAGCGGCCATGGCTGCCTTTTCCGCCATTGGGCGAACTGGTCTCTAACTGGGTGTTTGCAGCCACCATAGAGAAGGGGGTTATTACAATGACTGCGAGGAGGCAGAGAAGGATATTGACGAATGGAACGGCGAAGAAGGTGAGGGGGAGGATCAGGACCCCGAGGAGCTTGAGATTAATGCCGAGCCTCTCGGTTACTACCATTATGTAGAAAGCGTGCACTGCGATCTCTTCCAACCACTCGACAATCATAACGTGCACATTTACCCCATCCTCCACTACGGCACTCGCTAGTTCATCGACCTCATCCAAGCACCTCCTCCCAACCACTGGAGATCTTCGAGACGACCAACAGTAGGGGCGTGGTTACGAAGAACGCGAAGTTCGCAAAGGTGGGGATGAAGGTTATCATGAAGCTGAGCCTGGCAAGGAGCATCCCGTGCGAGACGTTCGCGAACGCGCCGTTCCTGGGGAGGTTCACGCTCAGGAACGAGGGGAAGACCATCGCTATCGGGAAAATTACCAAGCTCCCTCCAAAGAAGGTTTAAGGAGGGTGGGATAGGAAGAAGTGAAGGGAAGTGAGGGAGGGGGGGGGATAGGAAGAAGGGAAGGGAAGGGAAGGGAAGGGAAGGGAAGGGGGGGGGGAGGGGGGGGAGTGACTGAATTAACTGTTCCTTGAAAGGCTTTCAGGGTTAAAAAAGCCTCTCTTATTAGCATCTCTCATCCAGCCAGGTCTTAATATCCCCGAATACCTTATCTATATTCTCCTCCGGTTCCCCCGTTGTGAGCGTGTGCCACATGCCCTCGTATAGTTTGATGGTTTTGTCCTTGCTCTCCGCGCTGTCGTGGAGCTGCTTGCTTAGGTCAGGGTCCGTTACCCTGTCCGCATCCCCGAGTGGAGTGAGGAAGTGGGCTGAGGAGTCGGGAGATGGGCGGAGGAGGTAATGGACAAATGAGTGGGTGTAGGAATGCCTCTTACGGGACAGATATCATGCGCGAAATCAATCAGTGTTGTGGAAATAAGGAAATCAAAATCTATCTTTCCGATGTATTCTGTACCCCAACTTGGTCAAAGTTTGTCTGCTCACCCAAACTACGTTCCTTTTCCCGCACGACGCCTCATCAAGTTTCATTGCCTCTTCTCCTAACCTTCTCGCCCGACCCACCGTCTCCAGTCCCCTCAAACCAATTCTCCCCACCCCCACCTCCCCTCCCGTCTCAATGTATCCCAATTTTCACCTAACTATCTTCCCCTCCGTGCGCCTTCTCCTCCTAATCCTCCTTCCTTCTTTCATACTCTCCAATGATTTTAACCCTTACACGTCAGCCCCGGCTCTAACCCTGTCTCTCCCTACCAAAACCTCCGTCCTCCTCCTGAACAATAGACCAACCCCACCCCTCGACCTCCCCCACCTCCACCCCCACCACCCGGACTCTTGCTTACGCCTCCTCGATCGTCCACCTGACAGGTAGCACCAACGACGTCATAGAGCTCCACTCTGTACTCTCCTCCCTCCCAACTGATGTCTCCCCGGCGGTCCTCTCCCGCCTGGTGTCCGGGGATTTGTACGAACGCCGATTTTTTCCTTACGGGTGCCATATCGTTGTCGTTGGGTGGGAGAACGGGGAAGGGAAGGTTTGGAATTACGACGGTATTGGGAGGTGAGAATTGACCAGGGGAAGAAATCAAAGCAGAGTAACAGCGGTCAACAATGTGTCTTGTGGAGTAAGATAGAAAGCGAGGCACCTGAGCCCATCTGCTAATAACATCATTTTCGCTTACTCCCAACTCAACCACTCCCACTGCTCGGTTCGCCTCAGCTTGTGGGCTGGCAAAGCTGTGGTCTACCCCCCGTGGTCAGGGAAGTCTTAAGGATTATGATGACGAAGATAATACCAGTTCTGACAATCATTATAGTACCCCTCGTGAATATCTGCCCACATACGTTGTTTTACCCAGGGNNNTTTGGTCGACGCCCAGCGCTTGGAGCGGATAGGTCCGGCTTCGCCCCTAGTTTCTAAGGCGAAGCATATTACGGTCGTTGACCACCACGTCGACGGGGAGACCGATATTGAGAATGTGAAGGTAAGTAGGTATGAGGAGTAATATATAGCGATGCCAAAACGTGAGCTAGCGAGGGAAAAGAGACGCGCACTTCCGTCAGCTTCTATATAAGACGCATGCATTCTCGAACCGCTGCCATCATTTACGACCATCGTGCCAACCCCTTCCACGATTCGCTTCGCTTATCGCAGGACTATGTGGTGGACAAGGTCGGGAGTGTAACCACACTGATTGTGGAGAAGCTGAGGGCTGCCAAAATGGACGTGACTGCGCCGGAGGCGACCCTCCTGGCCCTTGGGATCCACGCCGACACCGGCAGCCTCTGTTTTGACTCTACCACTCCGAGGGATGCCACCGCCCTCGCCTGGGCCATGAGAGCTGGGGCTTCCCAGTCCGCCATCGCCGAGCACGCCCACGCGACGCTTAGCGGAGAGCAGCAGCTGGTGCTCAACAGGCTCTCTCCCAGATCAACACCACCATAGTTGCCGGGACTTCCGTCTCAACAGTTCTCCTTCGCGCGGAGGGATTCGTAAACGGTCTCGCAGCCGTGACGAAGGATGTGCTGGACCTTTCGAGCAGCGACGTGCTCATCATGTCGGTAGTTTACGACTCAAAAGGGAAGACCGTTGGGAAGAAGGGGAAGGCGAACAAAAATCAGCAAGAGAGGGAGAGCAGCTTGAAGTACGTCGCGGCTCAAGAGTTCGCGGACGTGAAGCCAACGAGCGAGGGCTGGAACAATTGGAAGATGGGGCGTAAGGCAGAGAAATTGAGGGATTTGAAGGTCAGCTTTAATGCTAGGGACGTGGATGGGAGTGGGTACTTGGAGCTGAACGAACTGAGGTACGAATAGGTTGGGAGGGGGCGGAACGGAGCGGAACACTGACTCATTCAACTAACATCCTTCTTTCGTCGCTTCCCTCGTCGTAGCGGAGCGTTGAAGAGCGGAGGGGTCCTGGCCAGTGATGCGCTGGTGGGAGGAATGATGAAAGAT
>BRYA01000233.1:11849-91598 GCA_030267965.1 Triparma columacea
TAGTAAATGTGATTGTCCTAAGTGTGTTACGGTGCTCGAAGCCTTCCATGGCTGAGCGTGCATGACTCCTAAGTGTCAAGCATGAATTGGCCCGTAGTCAAAGTGTGCGTGAGATCGGTCTTGGGTCCATAATTCCATTACTATCTACCTCTTCCTCTTGGGAGCCCCCCCACCCGCGGCCCCCTCCTTCCTAGGTTCCTTGGCGGACTTTTCCGCATGGCAGAATTTGCAAAGGATCTGAGAAATCCCACTTGCAATCTCGGATGCTGCGACGCCGATTCTCGTCGATGCACCAGAATCTGTTTTCTTGTGCGCGGGTGACATTCCGTCAATATCAAATGACAAGACAGAGGCGGAGCAAAGTCCGTTCCTCCCGATCGAATCTCCTGACGTGACCCCACAAACCTTGCATTGTAGGGTGCCTTCAATAGCGCACTGTTCCTTGTATCTGAGCTTGCCGCTACAGGCCAACCCAAGCCTGGTCCTTCGAGCGCTCATCGCTAGCTGACTGAGTACTCCCTTCTCGAAGGATTCATCGGGAAACAAATGATAGTAATGATCGTAGTTCTTACCTCCACCACCATTCCTACCAACCTTACTACGAGGCGTTCTCTTCATCCTTTTATTGTGGAACGGACTGCAAGGATTGTTGATGAGGACTACCTCCTCTGCATCAAGGGAGATGGGAGGGTTGGAGGAAGTGGAGGATGTGGTAGACATCATGGAGGGGGGGGCGTCGTCGCCGTTGTTGGTTGCGGTGGTTGACACTATCGGAAACTCGGTTAGGGCTACAGCTAGCTGTTGGTCTGCCTCCATCTGAATCATCAGTGCAGCAGTGTCGCCCACATCTTCCCCCATCACATAATTCGCCGTCAGGAGGCTATCGCAGCCCTGTAGAGGATGCACATAAAGAGTGTTTGGGGTTGAGTGTTAGATACGCCGAAATCACCCAATAATGGTAAAAATATGTCACAACAACACAACCTCAACCGCATCATTTTTCCACTCGCAGTTTTCAAAACATTTTCGGCCGGCAATCAACCCCCCTGCCCCATTTAGATCCACTTATTAAAACTTTTTATTTCCAGGTGGGGCACAGGGACATGGACGACGGCAAATTGAGTCAAAATTAACCTCAAGAAAAACTTTTCACGTTATCGAACGGTGGTTCACTGAAATTAACACTTCCTCGTCACGTGCGACTCAGAAATACGCACCTGAGCTGGCTTAGGCTCGTTGATAGTTGTTTTCTCAGTGATAACCATGTTTACGTTTGAATTTGTAGATCCTGTTGGAAAATATTTTTGACAAAATGAAAGAGGCGGAGGCAAAAGCAAAAGAAGAAGATCCAGATTGGGATGGGAGTTGGACTCCGTCCTGAGAAAATTAACTACTACAAATCCAAAAGGATCGACATCAAAAAAAAACCGCATTCTTCAAGGAAAATGATTTTAAGGTCAGGTCAGACAAACCTCGACCTCGAGGTTTGTCTAGGATTGGAGGCCAATTTGGGACAACAACAACACACATTTGAGTTTAATGGAAACGAACAGGGAGAGACTAATAAAGGTTAGGTGAAGGGCATAGGGAGAGAGGGGGCAAAGTAGAGAGAGAGGAACAGGGAGAGAGGCGTTGCCATTATGGAGTGTAGGGTCCCAACATTTCTGTTTCTTCCCTTACCCCCCTCCCTTCAGCTTCCCCTCCCACCTCCACCTCTGGTGTCCTTCCAACCCCCCCACCATTCAAAAGCCTGACGTCATCCTGCAGCTCCAAGGTGCTCATGTTGGGTGGTTACACCATCCTCCGCTCCCCCAACCCCGGTGTTAGCCTCGCTACCAGCGCACGGTTCAGATCCACCTTCTCTGTCCCTCCCCAACTCCCCGCCGACGAAGGCGACACCATTACCCTGACTGTGGAGTCCTCACAGTTCCACACCGTATACACCTGCGGGAGGAGCGGATGTGGGAGTAGCAGAAGGAGCAGGTGCGACTATAGTTAGCAAAACTTGGCACTGCGAAGAAGACAAACAGGGGTGGGGGGTTAAAGGCGTACGACGGAAGCCCCGTCGAAATGGTGTGGGACGCCGCTGTTGCTTTTGTTGAGGGGGAGGTTAAGAAGGGAAGGATAAAAATTGGTGGGGCGGGGGGGCTGGGGGACTATATATGACGCGAAGTTGCTCTACTAAAGACTTG
This sequence comes from Triparma columacea, assembly GCA_030267965.1. NCBI lineage: Eukaryota > Bolidophyceae > Parmales > Triparmaceae > Triparma > Triparma columacea. Next base: position 14,042 of record BRYA01000233.1, read on the forward strand.
AAAGGGGGTTGTTAAGATTTCGGAAGAAGCTAAGCGGCAACGATAACCTTTTCAGAAGAATCGAGACATAAAACTTGGGTGTGCGTTTGTCAAAGCAGCTTGCATACGCTTTACGTTTCAATCTGCTCCTTCTCGTAGAACGCCATGTACCCGTTCTTGTAAACGTCCTCCTTCACATCCTTCCACCTGACCCTCGTTACGATTTCGTCGTTGCGTGGAGGGGAGCAAAGACTAGCTCTAAGATTATTATGGCAGGAAGGACGAGAACGGCAACTATTGGCATAATTGCAAAGCCCTGGGCGAGACTAAAAGGAACCCAGATGCAGGAGTAGAAGATCATGGAAAGGCACATGTTGGGGAGGGCGGTCAGGCACGCTACAGTCTAAATGAAGTTATATTGGTTTTCAGTTTGTTTTTTAGTTTGTGAAGGAAAGTCAACCGGTAAAGAGGTCAAGTCGAAATCAGGGAAGAAAACTTCAAAACAAGAAGCCCCACATCAACCCCCATGAAGGGCAAGCGGCATTTGAATCACAAGAGCCGGGATGGTAATTTCAAAGAAGGTGTCCTGCAGAGCCACTTTGAGAACGTTTCGGGCCTTGGAACCCAAAATTCCCAGCCACCTTCGAAACGAAGAGCAAGTGGAGCTAGTGTGAACTGCAGTCTGTCGGGGCTTCCTGAAACTAAAAGTATAAGCTCTGGTGAATCGTCTAAAAAGAGAAGGCGAGAAAAGGATGGCGAGGGTCTTGATGCTGATTTCAAGCTGATTAACAGCGAGAGCCGGCTCGATTCAAAAGGTGAAGTATTCAAACCTTTACCTGTCACTCCCTTTACGATATTACTGTACAACGAGGACGCGTTTTTCTCTGTGCTTGAATTCTTTGTGCATCCCAATGCCTTTCGCAGCCCGAGTGTGTCAGATGTGGGGGTTGGTGGCGGTTTCGGCCTGCGTCCTACAAGCGGAGGTTTTAGTGGTTCCGGGAGCTCTAGGAGCCTTTTGTCTTCGAGGCGTTCGAATCTGAAGGACATTGCTTCGTTGTTTCGTGTTTCTAGGGTGTTCAGGGAGAAGGTGAGAGAGGAGGGGGGTAACGAAGGCAGTGTCCTGTATGGGGATGATGGGTGAACATTTTGTCGACCACCTCACTCCACATTCACGAAACCATTAACAATCCATCGCGACTCGCTTCGCTCGCCGCACCTCCTCGCTTCGCTCGCCGCGCCTGTAGATGGGTGAGAAGAGGCTTTGGGGGAAAATGTGGGAGAGCATATCGTGCTGCAATGGTAGGAGCAGCACGCTTCCTCGGTTGCTACCTCCTCCGCCTCTTTGTTTGCGCCCTCCTTCGCCCCCTCGGAACGCCCCTGCCTCGCATGGTGAGCCCCCATCGACTCCAACCAGATCTACCCCCATTCCGTCCAAGGTTGAGTTTCAGGGCGCCGGCATTGAGATTAATAGTCTCGTCTCGTTTGTCAGCCTCGGCATTAAGCACATTGGCTCTGAGGGGGAGTTGGTAAAGATCCGGGAGAGGTAAGAGGGGGCGACCGACGGACATGATACAGAAGTTCAGGGCGAGCGGAGAAGGGCGCAGTGAAGACCGAAGGAATTGACTACGCTCCTCCTATAACCAGTCCCCGACTCAGCAACCCTTTCCGCGACTCGCTTCGCTCGCCGCACCTCCCCGCAGGTCCACGGGGAAGCACTTTGCCATGAAGAAGACCAAGGGGAAAACGAAGTCTTCCCTCGTCGGCTCTGGATCGGAGACGTCCATGAACGAACCTTCCCTATCCCGTGCTTCGTGAGATTTCCGTGCTGAAGAGCTTGAGGGTGCGGGATCACGCCAACATTAGTTTCCTTCGGGCCGTCAAGTTGATTAAGGGCGATTTGTATCGCTTCTACGATTATATTCCCTCGACAATGCGGGACCAGCTCGACATCGCTAGGGCCAAGCGAACGAGGGCCTTCACCCTGACACAGATCAAGTCACTCTTCAAGCAGCTCATCTCCGGTCTCTCGGGCCTCCACGCCCACGGGATAATCCACAGAAATTTGAAGCCCATGCACCTCCTCCTCGACTATTCCCACGGCCCAGATAGAATAACCTTGAAGATTAGTGATTTCGCACTCGTCCGGACCTCGTCTTTTCCGACGAAAGATTTTACTCCCGACCAGGTCACACTGTGGTACCGGCCTCCTGAGATTTTGATGGGAGAAAGGAAATATACGACTTCGGTTGACTTGTGGAGTGCCGGTTGCATTCTGGCTGAGCTGTTTCACGGCATGGCCCTGTTTCGTGACAAGAGCGAGATTGGTATTCTCTTCAAGATATTCAAGGCTGTTGGGAGCCCCGATGCGGCCCTCTGGAAGAGGCTCTCCTCCCTACCAAACTACAACTCGATTGTTTTCCCTGACTGGCCGGTTGGGAACCTCAGCGGCGTCTTCAACGAGAAGTGCTACCAAGAGATGACCAGCTCGGGGTGCATGGATCTCCTCCTCAACCTTCTCAGCAACGACCCAACGAATAGACTCCCCGCGAAGCTGTCCCTTAGGCACTATTTCTTCAAACCCTCCTCCTCCTCCTCCGCCTCCCCACTCCAGACCGCTGCTTTGCTTTCCGCCATCCCGGAGAACCCCCTAGTTGGCTACCACAACGTGATGCGCCAGGAGGAAGCCATTTGCGGTCTCGCCATGATGAAGGACAAGAACATAAGCCACGTGAAGTTCCACCACAGGGAGATTCTGGTGGACTGGCTCATTGAGATTGTAGACGTTTTCGAACTTTCAGATCGTACCGGGCACCTGGCCATGGCCTACCTTGACCGCTACTACATGAACAGGCAGGTTGACGTGAAGAAACTGCAGTTGATTGGCGCTACATGCCTGCTCATTGCGAGTAAATGTGAGGACATCCAGTTCATCGGCACCAAGGACCTTGCCTTTTGCGGCGACAATACATACAAGATTCGGGATATAGTCGAAATGGAGAGGAAGATTCTGACGAGCTTGGAATTCGAGATTAGTATACCCACTACCTATGACTTTATGAGCGCGCAGATCGATTTTGTCGACGATCTCGGGAGCGACGAGGTTGTCAAGTCGATGGCAGGCTTCCTATCTGAAATCGCCCTCCAGGGCCAGACCCACATTTCCTTCGAGCCTTCTCTCGTCGCCACCGGGGTTACTTCACTCGCCCTCATTCTCTGCGACAAGCACCCTTTCCCCATTAAACTGCAGCACATTAGCGGGTACGGGTTCTTGGATCTCAAGGATGTCATCGAACAGCTTTGGCAAGAGAGTTTGAGGTGAGAATGGATAGAAAAGGGTCAAGGGACTCTACGAGAAGCAGAGCGAGAAGCAAAGCGAGAGGCAAGGATGATGAGTGAACATTTTGTCGACCACCTCACTCCACATTCACGAAACCATTAACAATCCATCGCGACTCGCTTCGCTCGCCGCACCTCCTCCCTTCGCTCATTGCAGGCTGCAGACTTACACGAATATTGAATTTTTGAGCAAGAGATGGAAAAAGAAGGAGCACAATTGGGTGGGCGGCTGGGAGTTTCACACCATCCAATGGGACTGGGACGAGCAGGTAACCAAGATCATTTTGATCGAACAAGAAGTGACAGGTGAGGCGACTGGGCGAAGCTGCAGGGGTGGGGGGGGTAGAAAGAGTGAATAAGGGAGGGGGGTGAGGGGGTGGGGGGAGGGGGGAGCTACGGATAGTTACGGACAGCTACGGACAGCTGAGAGAAAGCTGACGGACAGCCACCCCCACCCCCCCAATCCCCCCCCCCACGGCTCGCTTCGCTCGCCGCATTGTATTTTTTACATCGCTTGCGTGCCTCGGTGCTAACTATCACATTTTCTCGTCCCCTTTTTCCTTTCGCCTGCCGCAGCGAAGGGAAGCCTGACGTGATTGATTCGTCGCATAAATAAAAAGAGAGTGTTTCTTTCCTCAATGGTCTTCGTCTGGTGGCATTTATTTAGCATTTCATGCCAAGTTGTTACCCCCGTACAGTCTGATCGCGCTGTCCTTTCGCTGATACTGAGCTGAAATGCTTTCGTTTCTCCTCATCATCTCCTCCTTCTCCGAAATGTTCTTTTCCTCCTCTCCCTCCCCCTCTGCAGCAAGGCTCGCGAGGCAGGCAAGTTGTGCCGCTGGCGAGGGCGGCGCTCCGTCAAAATCCTCGTCGCTAGGGAGCCTAGGGAGCTTGCTCTCGTCACCGTTGACACTACTGACAAATTCCAGCAAGAGCCTCAGGTAGCTGCTTGGAGCCGTGACGTAGAGCATCTTCAGCACGTAGCTCATTGTCTCGATCTGAGCCTGGCTTCCTGAAACCAAGGCGGGGTGCTTCAAGATTGCAGTCTGCAGCATGGTCCTCATACTAAGGGGCTGGTTCCTCACCTCGAGGCTCAGCACCTTCTTGCTTAGCCTCTGCACCTTCTTCGCGGAGTCTGTGTCTCCCTTGTTCTTTTTTAGACTCGCAAGGGCCTTCTCGTAGTTGCTTATGCCCTCGACTATGTTACCCATGTTCTCGTAGAGCCTCGCTACCTGCACGTAACTCTCAATGACGTCCGGGTGACCCTTGCTCCTGAACTCCACCCTCGTTCGGATGGCCTTTGATGCATACTGCATCGCGTCATCAAACTTTCCCGACTGGGCCATGACCTCAGCCAAAGAGAAATGCATTGCGGCCGAGTTCAGGCTCATTTCTGCACTATTCTGGTACTTCTCGAACAGCTCCAGGGCCGTCTTTAGGGAAACCGTGGCATTCTTCACATCACCCCTGTTCGCAAGAAGAATTCCGATCTTGCTATAGAGTAGCGCGACGAGAGAGTGCCTACTACCGAGGACCTTCTTCGCGTCCTTGAGGGCAAGGTGCAGATACAGGGCGGCGGACTCGAAATCCTTCTGCTCGTAAAAAAGGTCAGCCAGGCTGCTGTATAGCTCCAAGACAAATGGGTGCCCAGGACCTGAGCTCCACAAGCAGCAATCCTTGGATTTCTGAAAGCACTTGGAAGATGCAGAGTGCTGCTTCAGCTTGAAGTGAGCCTTCATTGAAGTCATGTGAGCCTTGGCGGCTCCCATTGAATGACTCTGCGTCGTTTGGAGGACCTTCTTGCATACCTCCACTGAGTCTTTATATTCCCCGCACTTGTAATACGCCAAAGCGATCTGGTTCATGAGGTCGGTTCGCTTCGACTCATTGTTGAGGGAGAAGGAGAAGCAGACGTTGTGCATCGAAATGGCTAGATTGAGAGCCTGCAAGGCCTTTGCGTGATTCCCAGAGGTGATAAATTGATCCGCCCTCGATGCAATGCTAAACGCCTCGATTTGGTCATTGGGTTCCCACTTGACCTTGGTGCTAAACGACTTAACGTCGGCGGCAGTGAATGGGTTCTCTGTCGAAAAATCGTAATCCGTCCTGTCAGCCAGTACAATGGAGCAGTGGTACTGGATGGCGTAGAGCAGTTGGGGCATGTGGATCGCCACGAACCTGCGCAATGGTATGAACGAGAGAGTTGGGAAGGGGGGATTAGGGGGTGGCATAGTGGTAATTAAAATGAGGGATTAAAAACGGCAGACTGGGCCGGATGACTACCTCCTCCCGGTGACTCACCTCCTCTTTGGTATCTCCACTTCCAGGTTGAACTTAGACTGGACCAAAGGCAAGACCATCTTCTCCCAAAACACGTCAGTCTCCTCGCTTGCGCCCATAAGCAAGTTGAGGAAGTCCAAGATGCTGGTTGCTATGGAGGCCCTGAGCTTGTTGTTGTGCTCCTGGAAGTCCTCGTCTCTACTTCGGCCTCTCTGCTCTGCCTGAGACATTTCTGCCTTCGCCTTTCTACTGATGGCCCTCGCGGCCTGGCTCAGAATGTGCTTGGCGACCCTTGCAGTTGCCTCAGACAAAACCATGCCCTTGACGTGGGGCAGTTTGGTGAGCTCAAATATGTAGCCAAGGTACCTGATGTTGATCCCTCTTTCGTGCATCTCGCTCGTGAGGCTGTATGACTCGGTCGGTGTTACAGAGAGGGCGTCAAGAGCCGCCACGAACGCTGGTATCGTGTGTTTGCGAAGGTGCGTGGAGGCGTCAATGCACTCTTCGTCGTTTGCAGGAGCATCGACCATGTCGCGGACGTTATTGCGAAACGCATCGGCGCTGAGAGGCTTGTTGTAAAGCTGCACAAACTCAGGTCGAAGCTGGTGGGTGAGTATCTGGTTGGTTTTCGGAAGAGGCAAGTCCGGAGGGGAAGCCTTGGCCAGGTTCATCATGTAGCCCCTATTGTCTGAGCAGCTGTGGGCTTGAAAATCGTGCCCAGATGAGACTTGTACGACGTCCCCGTTCAGGGTGTCGATGTAGTGAGCCTTGAGGTTCATCATCCTGCAGATGAGCTTGATTTGCTCGTGCAGGTGCTCCTCCTCGGAAATGAAGGGGCTGTTCGGCGCGATGCGGCCGTACATCAGCGTCTGCTGCTCGTCGATGGGCGGAACACACATGACAAGAAACCTGAAACCGCACACGTCGGTGATGCAAGAGAGAGGGGAACATATCGGGTACGGGTTTTCGTAGTCCTGGTTCTCGCACTGTCCGCGGTATACAGCCGTCGCGGCCTGCTGCGCCCACCTCGTGCACCTCAATTCATTTCCGGCCACCTTGTGCTGTATATTGTCTCCGACCGCGAGAGCTCGGCGGCGCTGCGGGCCAGGCTCGATGTCGTTATCCGAGGAGGGTTGCTGGCAAAGCCGAAATAGCAAGCCCTGGTGGTAGTAAAGTTCCTCGTTTGACGAGGCACCGTTTTCGTCCACCAGCGCAAGCTTTTTCACTGTCTGGAGCCTAGCGGGAAGGGCAAACTCGTAGACGATGCTCTGAGAGACGTGGCACGCGGTGTTGAGGAAAGTCCCAACCAAGGAAGAGATCGTCAGGCCCTTCTGGACTGACGCCTCGAGGCAGTTCTCCTCAAGAAGGACGGCAGCCTGGTACTTCTCGTTCCACTCGTCGTCCGAGATGGACGTGGGGTCAATAACGATGTCGGGCTGCTGCGCCATTTGCTGGTATTGCTTGGATTCCTCGTCCTGGGGGGAGGACTCTCCATTGAGAGCGCGGAGAGAAATGTTCTTGCGCATAACTTGCCTGGACAGATACTTGAGCCAGCGCTCAAGCTCGGCCTGGTTCCCGGCTGCAAAGGTCAGCCTTGTTTTTCTCATGACAGACTCCACAACGAACATGAAATTGCGCCCGTACTTGGCTGCGATGAGGAAATTGTGGGGTAGATTGTGGCCGGTTTGTTAATGATGATAAAGGAGGCAACAGAGATGGGGCACATTTGGACCTCTTTTCAACTCTCGTCTCACCTTCCTGGTCCTTGGAGAGCTGATGCAGAGCACAGCTTCCGAGTGAGTACTCGGCGCCCGGCCCATCCTCGTTGTCGGAGGCTATCGTGAGCGTACCGTTCGCAGCAGTGACGAAAATTTTGACCCACTTCTGGTTGCTATCGATGTGAATTGACTCCTCGCGGAAAAGCAAATAACTGTGGTTGAGGAGGGGGAGGTGGGAGAGAGGGGAGGAGGGGGTTGAGAAGTGTCCTCAGAGCAAGTTGTCCCCGAAGGGTGGTAGTCGCGGTTGGAAGACGACGGAGAAACCTCGGCATTTCGCCAGAGACAAATCCCTGCCCATCCAAGTGCAACATTTCCTTCCTTCTGCCGAGCGCAATGCAGTCCAAATCCTGTACCGTTATCTTCTGCTTGATGTCGAGACGCCCCCAACCTGTGAAAGAATGAAACAACACCCCTTGTGAACATCAAGATACCACGTACCCTTTCATTTCAGAGGAATAGCTTTCATCCTGAGGCTCGCCATGGGGTAACTGCTGCCCCTTGGGAGGGACTGCTGAAAGCCTGGGAGGTGGCGGGGAGCGAGGTGGGGGCTTCGAGGGTATTAGAATTGTGCTCCTGTTCCAACGAATGCGCTCAGCTTACCATTCTTTCTCCTTCCTTTTTCTTTTTGTGGCTCCTTCCCCTCCTCCGAAGCCGCGTTTCTGCTCAGCTGTTAGTGGGATCTTGAGTTAGATAAAGTTTGTCATGGGTGCAGCGGCTTCTTTTCCCGAAAAGCTCAACAAGGAGCAGGCGCAGCAACTTTGTGGGGATCAGTTCGACGAGGAGAGGTTTGATGTTCTTGCTGAAGAGGGTTTGGTGGACAAGGAAACTATCATGGCCTACTACGAGGGTGCTGAGACTGCTCCAGCAGAGGAAGCCAGTGTCGAGGCGCCAGGAATCAACCCTAGGGAGCAGGCCGAGGCCGATGCTAAGGCGGACATGTAAGTTATTTGGGTTTGTGGGTCTTGGGGGGGGCAAAATCCTTCACCAGCACGGTGGATATGTGATTTCCACTGTAGGGGTTGGGTCATATCTGGGGGGAGGGGTTTCCCCCTGCGTTCGGGGTTCTTTTTGTGCTTTCTAACAACAGTTCCCGACACTGCAGGGCAAATGCTGAGTCTAACGGAGTCGATTGGAAGGCTGTCCATAGTTGTGTTCGCTGGAATAAGGTAGGAGGGTGGATGAAAAATGGCGAGGGAGGATCCGTTTGTTTTAGGCCTCCTGTTCCTCACCCTTATTTGCGCTTCGATCCCCCCGTTCACTTCGCTACTCGCAGCCCCTAGAAGAGGTGCAAACTATCATCACTTCTCCGGCCCATGCCAACTGCGTTGACACCAAGAACGGCAACTATCCGATTCACATCGCCGCTCAGAACGGCCATGTCGAGCTTGTAACTTGGCTCGTCAATCATGGGGCGAAGGTCAATGTCCAGAATGGTACCGGACAGACTCCTTTGCACATGAGTACAAGGTAAGCGAGGGGTGGTGGGAGCAAGGGGAGCAGGAGAGCGGCACCTGTTCGGTCTAGTTCAAACTTGCGGTTCCAAAATAAGACGTTTCGGTTCACGCACACATACCCACTCAACCGCGCCCCCTCCCCACCAGCTATGATTACGGGGACGTTGCCGACTTCCTCAAGGCAAACGGAGCAGACGGAGAGATCAACAATTGGGAGGGAAACCCTGCAAAGTTCGGTATTGACGGTGATAAGGTGAGATGCGCTCCTCTTCCCTCCTCCGCAGCCGTAACAATAATGGAAGAATTAATCTGCATAACCCTGAAACTAACTCCTTGAGCTCCCCCGCTCGCCCGCCCGCAGGATCCTAGTGATCCAATGTTCCTATTAGACTCATGCAAAACGACCGAGCAGGCTATGGCAGCCCTCGCGGCACTGGGAGCCAAGGCTGCTGAGGCACCCGGGGATTTGGACAAGGGGGCCATTGCCATGATGGGGATGCAAGTCAAGAAGGGAAACAAGGGTTTGCCTAAGGAAGAATGGACGCCCGAGTGTCAGGCAAAGTTTACTGAGGTTATGGCACTCTTGTAATACTAGAATCGTGTTCATGGGAGGAAGATAAGTTTGCGGTGTTCGAGCCTATAGGGTTGGGGTTTGTTTGTGGGGTCCAAAAAAATGAGGAGGCTAAACATCTGTTGAGTCAAAAATCGTTTTCTTCATTTAGTTACGGCGACGAGATGCAATGATGGTGGCGGCGATCGCTCCGATGGCTGCGCCTAGGAGCAAGGGTAGGAGTAGGATTGTTGCTGATGAGGATGGCACCACGTCCTTAGCCCTCTACAATGGCGGAAAGGGTTGCGTTAGCAGGAATTCTATGCAGTATTTTTCTGCTTTGTTACTTTATTTTTCGCCAATTCTCACCTTGTCCTCTTTGCCTGCTTTCGATCCGATCGGTCCTCCCTTCCAGCCGCTTGGTGGACCGTCCCCTTTTCCAGGAGTTGGGGACTTTCCTACGGAAGACGTACTTGGACCAGCCTGTGATCCCGACTTCTTTAAAGTGTCAGGAGGGTAGCCCCAGGAAAGCATGTTGTTGTTGGACGCTGTCCTCGCCCACCCACCCCCGGGGGTGGCCATGGTGGCGAAGCTGTTTACGCGTTTCAAAGCTCCCTTCTTCAGACGGCGGACGAGGACATTGCAGCAAGCCTCGAGAGACCACTCCTTGGAAACAATGCCGTAAACATCCTCGACTACCACGGCCTTTTGTTTCTCCGTCTTTTGGAGGGCTGGCTCGGATGCCTCAAAGCCGTTGGCGATGGCGTCGGTCAACGCTGGGATGAAGTCCTTCTTTCGAGAGACCATGTTTTCCAACTCCATAGTTCCGATCATATTGTTCTCTTCACCTTCGCTGGGGGGGCTCACTGGAGGGGGGGGGAGGGAAGGGGGGGGTTGGAAATTTCGTCTCGCATGGCAGCTTCCTTCTCTCGTCTCCTCCCCCTTCCCCCCCAATCCACCCCACCCCTATCCTCTCACCTATCTTTCTCTTCCAAGCTGCCTCTGCAAGCTCACTCTCGGCCCGGCCAATGGAAATTAGCGTGGAGGTAAGGTTGACAATATCCACAATGGCGAGGAAGGAGAAATCGAGCATTTGCTCCGACTTCAACGACGCGACCTCAACCATGAGCTCGTCGATGCGAGTCTTCATGGCACGAGGGTCAGTGGTTTCCACTACCCCAAATCCAATGCTGAGTTGTTTGTCATTCTTGTCCTTTATGGTGAACTTCTTTTGGTCCCCACAGGCCACCTCATACGGGCTCATGTGCATGAGCTCAGATGATTTCGCCTTGAACTGCATATCTGCGAGACCGTTGATGTCGCTCACCTGCGGAGGGGGGCAAGGTGAGATTTTTTAGGGTGAAAATACAGAATGAATGGAATAAAGTGATCATTTGACCCTCACAAACTCCACCCTTCTCACCTCGCTGATCTTGGCTAAGACTGCCACGAGTAAACGGTCGTGGTCTGTAGTAGTTGGAGAACGGAGATTAAGTGTGTCTGATAGAATGCCTGAAAGAAGAATCCCCGCAATTTTATTCGGGATAGGCTTGCGAATGCGAAGGTAAGTGTGCCCCACGATGGTGCAGGCTGAGCCCCAGGGTCGAATATCAATGTAGATTGGCCGGTCGGTGATGACGGTCCCGTTCTGGAGAGCATGGTGATCAATGACGCCAACGAGACCGTTCAAGTTGAGGGTGGGCGCAATCTGGGACTCCTGGTTGTGGTCCATGAGGCAGACCTTTGACTTGTCGTGCTCCAAGTCCGGGAAGTAGGTGGGAGGGTCAAAGCCCCAGTGCTGTGACGGTGATTGGCGGGGATAGAGAGGGAAACGTGCCGTGCGGAAAGGATTGCGTTAATTTGTGATAGTAAGAGTTGCCTTACGACATTCTCCTGTCATTCTTCCAACATTCATTAACCTTTTCTTACCTTGAGAGCAAACTGTAAGGAGGGAGGGGAGGGGAGGGGCGTGAGGAGAGGGCGAGGGTGTAATGTGTAGGAAGCCATTGCCGCACCTTCGTCTCCGTGTTGAGCTTCGACGCAGCAGCAGCAATGCCATTGAAGAGAAACGCTGCTCCAATTGAACTGGCAATGCTGTCCATGTCCGTATTCAAGTGACCGACGAAAACGGTGTTGGGGGGGATCTCAAGGGCAAAGCCGTCTTTGTGACGAGTGGGTTGGTGGGTATGGTTTGGAGGGTTAGTGAGTGGGTGGAGGTTTGTGGTTTGAGTTTCAGCTGGAGCTGGAGAGACAGACTGGCGAAGCCTAGTGATGACGATATCGACTTTCTCGCGATTTCTAAAAGAAAATGTGACGATAATTCGTTTGTCCTCCGTCTTACCTACGCGAGGATTACTCTTATGGGGTTTTTCTGACATAAGGGCGATCGCTGCTATGGCCTGGTCCGAATTATCAACAATTGTATCATCAAGAGCCGTGGAGAGTCTACGAGCTCGAGATCGAGGCGTGAGAGGCAGTTCGGGGGTGTCCGTTTTACCCATTATGCTTTGTGGTAGGGGAATAAAATGTTTTCTTTGGGCTCCCCAAATTCGACGTGGATCTTGATAAACAAAAAAAAAGGAAGGAAGTTTTTTTGCTTCACTGGTTCTTTTTCTCACTTTAGTCGAACGTAATCTTCTTCCCCGAACCTGCCATGATCGCCCCCTTGTTCTTGTTAACAGGCTTGGGGCTGGTGCTGCGTCCACGGTCTCCTCCGTTCTTGAAGCCTCCTCCCTTTCCTCCGTAGTCTCCCTTTCCTCCGTAGTCTCCCCTTCCTCCCTTGGGGCTTCCTCCCTGCCTGGGGCTCCAGCCCTGCTTCACGGCGGCGAAATCAACGCGAATAGGGCGACCGACGACGTCAGTTCCAGCCATGGCGACAGCCTTGTCAGTGCTCATGGTGTCCGCAAACTCGACGTGTCCAAAGCCCTTGAAGCGGCCGGTCTCGCGATCCTCAGCGAACCTGATCTGGGTGATCTCTCCGCAGCTCTCGAAAGTCTGGCGGATGGCATCCTCGTCAACATCCCAAGAGAGGTTTCCGATGAAAACGGTCATGCATCCCTCCTGCTTCTCGCTAGGTCCGGAGAAGGTCTTGGGCTTCTCGGTGGAGAGCTTGATGGAGAGCCACCTTCCCTGGAAGTCGGCGTGGTCGAGGGCGAGGGCAGCATCGACGCCGGCCTGGTCCTTCATGGTGATGAAGGCAGTTCCGGAGGAACGGCCATCATCAGAGAGTGGAAGCTCGCAGGCGACCATCTCTCCACAGTCCTTGAAGAAATCGCGGACATCGGCCTCGCCGGCGGTCCAGGTGAGTCCACGGACGTAAAGCTTAAGCTTAGCATCGGCGGGGCTGGAGTCAGCCTCAGCCTTGGAGGCCTTGGCGGCAACGGGCGCAGCCTCTTCCTCGGCCTTGCGCTTGTTGGAGGTAGCAGCCTTCTCGTCGTCAGAATCAGAGTCAGAATCAGAATCAGAATCAGAATCAGAGGAGGAAGAGTCAGAATCGGACTCCTCCTTCTTGGCGGCAGCAGCAGGGGCGGCCTTGGCAGCAGGGGCAGCCTTCTCATCGTCAGAATCAGAGTCAGAATCAGAGTCAGAGGAGGAAGAGTCAGAATCGGACTCCTCCTTCTTGGCGGCAGCAGCAGGGGCGGCCTTGGCAGCGGGGGCGGCCTTGGCAGCAGGGGCGGCCTTCTCATCATCAGAATCAGAGTCAGAGTCAGAGTCAGAGGAGGAAGAGTCAGAATCGGACTCCTCCTTCTTGGCGGCAGCAGCAGGGGCGGCCTTGGCAGCAGGGGCGGCCTTCTCATCGTCAGAATCAGAGTCAGAGTCAGAGTCAGAGTCTGAGGAGGAGTCAGAGTCCTCGGAAACCTTCTCAGGCTCGGCCTTCACGACCTTCTTCTCGTTATCCGAGTCAGAGTCAGAGTCAGAGTCAGAGTCGGAGTCGGAGTCAGAGTCGGAGTCAGATTCGGCCATCTTGGCGGCCTTGGCAGCCTCCTCAGCAGCGAGCTTGGCAGCCTTGGCAGCAGCCTCAGCAGCCTCCTTGGCCTTGAGCTTGAGCGCTTCAGCCTTCTGTTTCTTGGCGAGCTGGTATTGTGAGGGGTGGGGGAGGAATGGGGGGGGGAGATAAAATATGAGAAGAGTGAAATAAGGGGATGGGGTGTGGACCACCGAATCCAAGGGTTGTGTTTAGTGTTGGTTTTAAGGATAAGTAAACAATGATAGAGAGTATGTGCTCGTCTCATCGAAGGTTTACTATCTCTTTGTATGGATAAGCGGGATAAAGGAGCATAGAGATATCGGAAAGATGCCAAATTCAGCTCAACTACTCCTCGTCCTGGTAATAGCGGAAAGGACAGGTAAAAACACACTTCACGTCGTTAATGGCCCAAATAAATGTGATGGCGGGAGGTTGTCTCATTCATTATTCTCACCTTCTTAGCAGCCTTCTTGTCAACGGTAGCAGATGCCATGTTTATGATTGATTGAGTGATTTAGGATTTGCTGGGTGGTTGGTTCCAGGAAGATTGGTTGGCTTTCTTTGAGATAGGTCTTTGGGTCAAAGTCAAGCCAAATTTGAAACGAGATTAAAAACGAAGTGAACTTTTAAACTCCCCCCAGTGAGTAATCCAACCTCCGGAGAGAAGGTCCTGCACGTCCTTCAGTCCTTCCTTAGATAATTTTTTCAAAGGTCTTGCTTGAGGGCCGTTGCCAGCACCGGCTAACTTGTCTGGGTCAAAGCAATGATCCGCTCTAATTATACCGCCGTTCCGAAGGTTTCCTCCTCTCGGACCAAGTACGTCCCAGGTTCGTTTATAGTTGCGTCACACAGCAACGTTGCCCCTCCCCATTTGACTACAATGGCCGCTGCTGAGAAGGCGTCCAAAATCCGGGAGGTCAAGAAGCTCAACGACGACAGAAAGGCGCTCACCCAGAATTTAGAGACGACACGAACCCGGTCGAATGACCTCGAGGCCGAGCTGCGCATGGCAAGGGATGACCTGAGCAAGACCTCCCGGGCCCTGGAGGTTACCAGGAAGATGTTCGGCGCCCTGGCGGAGGAGAAGAACGTTGAACAGCAAAAGGCAATAGAATTGGCGTCAAGGGTCTCAAAGCTGGAGTCCAAGCTCGGACTTTCGATCTCTCAGACGGGCCTGGCCAAGAAGAATGCGGCCCTCAGGTGAGTGAAAGGGAGATTAATGTTCATTTCGTACGTACGGACGGGTCGGGTTGGTAGGGATCGCCAGTCGCGCTCCGCCTTTCCCTCCTCTTTATAGTATATTCTAAGACTCCCCCTCCACTCCCCCTCCACTCCCCCTCCACTCCCCCTCCCAAACAAAATAACAGGGACAACCTCCGTTCTACCCGTTCCAACGTCCTCCTCTGGCAGCAGAAGTACAAGGGCCAGGAGGACGACTTGATCCGTGCCTGCTCCGAGATCAAGGTCCTCGAACGCGCCCTCCAGATCAAGCAGGACTCGCTCAACTCCAGGCTTGAAGAGGAGGACTCTGCCTGCGAAAAGGGGGGGGGGAAGAAGGGGGGGGGGGGGAGGAAGGAACCGCTGCGGGAGCAGCTGCTGTACCAGCTGGCGCTGAAGAAAGAGGAGGCGCACAACCTCGCCCTGGAGCTCGCGCACAAGACCAAGGCACTGAAGTCTAACGAAGGGGAGATATCCAAACTCATGGAGACCATCAGGAACGACCGCCTCTCGTCGCAGGCAGACGCGTCCTCTATCAAGCACCTGACAAACCAGCTGATGGAGTACGACGTCGCGATGAGGAAGGTCAAGAGCGAGGCTGGTAAGATGGCTGCGGAGAGGGAGGGACTGCTGGGGAACATTGAGAGGATGGGGGGAGAGAACGCGAAGCTGAGGAGGGAAGTCAGTAGGGTCGTTAGGGAGAAGCAAGAGGTAGACAGGAGGCTTGAGGGGGTCGGGGAGGAGGGGGAGGAGAAGGTGAAGGAGCTGGAGGGGAAGCTTAAAGAGGTTCGAGCGAGGTTGAGGAGCAAGGACGAGGTCATCCGGGTGCAAGAGGAGCGGATAAGGGGAATGGGAGGAAGAGCGGTTGAGATGAGGGGGGTCATTGAGGATGGTATCGGGAGGGAGGGGGACGTGGAGGGGATGGGGAGGGACCTGGAGCTTCTGAGGAGGGGGCTGGGGGAGGAGAGCAGGAGGAGAGAGGAGGCGGAGGGCCGGTACAGGGAAATGGAAGGGAAGGTGGGGACGCTGCAGGGGCTGGAGGAGAGGATGAAGAAGGAGATGGAGAGGGCACTGGAGGACCTCAGGAGGGTCACCAGGGAGAGGGACGCTGCGATACAGGAGGTCGTTAGGGGGGGGGGCAAGGGGAAGGAGGAGGTGGAGAGGGTGGAGAGCAGCAAGCAGATGCTGCAGAAGGCGCTGATGGAGCAGCTGGGGGCGACCAAGGGACAGCTTACAAGGGAGAGGGAGGCGAGGGGGAAACTGGAGGAGGAGGTCAGGAGGTTGAGGAGGGAAGTTGCGAGGGGGGGGGGGAGGAAGAGCCCGGGGGGGACGATGGAGGTGCTGCCTCCGACCCCAGGGGCGCTTAACACGTCGATACCGACGACCCCGGTAAATGTGGTGACGGAGACGATGGTATCGCCAAAGGGCACAATACATGCCCCAGCAGTCACAGGGATCGTTGGGAGCCCCGGAACGCCGGCTGAGAAGGAAAGGATGTGCAAGATAAATGTTGTCGACATGGTCAAGTTTAATCCCCCCACTAGCTCCGGGGGCATGGTGGGCATATTTGGCGGAAACTTTGGTGCCGGAAAGGGGGACCAGGTTTTCCTCGAGTTCAGCAGCACAGGGGTTGTCGGGACGGGAACAGTCGACGCGGTTAGGACTCGTGCGGCGGGTTGGGTTAAGGGAGAAGGACCCAGTTGGAAACAGACCCTCAGCATGGTCATCAGCCCCAGCGCAGTAATGAAGGTTCAGCTCTTTAAGGGCAGCCCCTTTGACAGTAGCCCGGAGCTACTGAGCTACCAGACGCTGCACTGCGGGGAGATCGGGACGAAGGGGAAGGTGGAGTTGATTGAGGTCGGGGGCGGGGGGGGGGGGGAACTTAATGTGGAGTTTGTTTGGAGCGAGGACATGATGAGCCCTAAGTTTGGGGGGAATAAGAAGACTTGGAAGTGAGGGGTGAACTAAACTAGGGGGTTTATAATGAATACGCGTGTGAACTAGGGGGTTTATTATGAATACGCGTATGAACTAGGGGGTTTATAATGAATACGTGTGTGAACTAGGGGGTTTATTATGAATACACGTGGAAGCTTTTATTAAGATGGGAGAAGACTCATCCACTCTTTCCCTTGCAGTCTAGTTTCCGCCCCCATCCCCTAGTTCCTGTCCCTCGAGTAGTGATCTTCGTAGTCAGTCCTCGGCATCTGGTCGACATCCTCGGCCTCGAACTGGTAGACCTTCTCTGGGATATTGTAGTGCACCCCAAACTCAGCCCCATCCTCAAGGTCCCCCTTATCCTTCATGTTTAGCCTGACCCTGGCCTCATTGCTGGCCCAAGTCTTAATGCTAGTGTCGGGGGCGAAGCCGACCCCAAATACGAGGATAACTGTAGCCATAATATAGGTGGGGTAAACGATGGCCTCCCAACCATTGTAGCGTCCCCCCCCCTTCCCGTCAATTCCAACTCCCCATAATTCAGCCTTCATGGATTGTGACTCAGGTTGACCAGCACCGAAACGACGGCGAGCTATGAATGGAGGTATAGAGGGGGAGAGAGTGAGTGAAGAGTGTACAGGGTTTGTAAAAATGAGGAGCAAAGGCTGGGGAGGTCGTCCGAAAGGAGATTGGAGATAGATTGTAGATATCAGGCAGATGGGGATAGTTATGAGGTATATTGTAGGTACAGTACTTACCAGTCATCGTAAGTGGTCTTGTGACCCTAACAGCGGAGTTTCTAATGCTAGATAGCATGAGATAATGGACTTGTGGTGGAGAGTTGGTTCACCTTTTTTCATGAACAGCCCTGTCAAAGAGAGAGGAAGGCCTATCTCCTCAAAATTGGTTATAATGTACGTTACGCTATTATTTGAACTAATTCAATCCAATGTTGTTAGTAATTTAGTATTGATATCCTCAATAAACCTAAACTGCCCATGTATATATATTTTCCCAAGACTGGCATCCCGATGGCGGTCCCGAGGCAGGAGTTTTTCCAAAGACTGAGGATGTATTTGACTATATTGTAAAAACATTCGATGATAGTCTCATCTGTTCACACTAAAACATCCATTAAATCACTCAATTATCTCAATAAAAAGAAAAGAAGAGACTCCAAAACACTTCCACTTGTCGAGCAGAGAGAAGGCTGACACAAATCTGACACAAATATGATTAGAATGGAATTACAATGTGGAACACCCTCACCTTACCTCGTCTCGTCACTTACCCCCCTCCCCCCCTCCCCTCCCCCCCTCCCCACAGCCACAATGGGCCTACAATATGATGATTCGGCATTCTATTACTTCCTCCTGTCCTCCTTCACCCTTTACCTCGTCCCCTCCTACTACTATACCCTCAAGGCCCTCTGGAACTACGTCAAGCCCAAGTCGGAGGAGTCCCTTGGCGCCGTGGCGAGGACACAGGAGGAGAAGAAGAAGTCAGCCATGATAAAGCAGCGAGCCAAGAAGGACGCCACAATCTTCAAGACCTCCTTCCTAGTCAACCTCTTCCTTACTGCCGTCCTCACCCTGGCTGCAATCTACTTAATCTACAACCTCTCTCAGGACTCTGAAATCGCCACCTTCGACCCCTACGAGATCCTCGGCATTGACCGTAACGTTGACAACAAAGGAATAAAGTCTGCCTACCGTCGTAAGTCCCTTAAATACCACCCTGACAAGAACCCTGACAACCCGGCTGCGGAGGCTACATTCATGCTCATCGCCAAGGCGTACGAGGCGCTGACAGACGAGACTGCTAAGGCCAACTGGGAGAAGTACGGCAACCCAGACGGTAAACAGGTACGAATGGGCAGACAGAAATCAAAGCCGGACCTAAGACTGTGCAGCACAGCGGCCGCTCACTAACGCAATTCCCCCTTTCCTTGAATCGCTTCGTTTGCCGCCTCCCCGCAGTCCCTTGAGGTCTCCATCGGCCTCCCAACCTTCCTCCTTGACGGGCAGTGGAAGTACGTGATCCTCCTCTCCTACCTTTTCGGAATGGTCGTCCTCGTCCCCTCCGTCGTCTGGTTCTACTACTCCAACTCCTCCAAATACGGCGAGAACAACGTGATGTACAAGACCTGGGCTTGGATAAACCACGCCATCAACGAGGCCACCACCACTGCCGGTATGCCCGAGGTGCTCAGCGGGTGCGCCGAGTACCACGAGCTCTTGATGCCCCCCGCGGAGCACATGGACAGGGACAAGAAGGCCATGGTAGCCCTCGAGGGCGGCCTCAGGGGCTTCATGCAGAGGCCAAAGTACCAGCACATCTTGGTCGTCAAGGGGAACTACCTGGTGCACGCGCACTGCACGAGGACCGAGCTGCCGGAGTTCTTCCAGGGGCAGCTCGAGGCGGTGCTCCGGGGTAGCAAAAACCTCATGAAGGCGTTTGTAGACCAGTGCCAGCAGAGGATGTGGATGGGGCCGGCCATGGAGGTCATCAGGTTCAACCAGATGATCACGCAGGGGATGTGGCTCAAATCGACCAACAGCCAGCTCCTGCAGCTGCCCAACTTCACCAAGGTGCAGGTTAAGGACGCTGCCAAGGTTATGTCAGGTGAGGACGAGAGGGACCCTTTTCTTCAGTCATGGGCGTTATCGGGGTTATCGGCACTAACACAACCCCTTCTCTTCTCTCCCTTAGGATCTGAGAGCATCGAAAAGTTCCTCTCCCTTGACCTCGACACCAAGACCTCCGCCCTTTCCTCCCTCACCCCCCCCCAGAAGGCCGACGTGATCCTTGCTTGCGACATAATCCCCCGCATCTCCGTCACCATCTCCACCTTCGTCGAGGACGACGAGGACCAGAAGATCTACGCCAACGACCTCATCACCGTCCGCGTCAAGGTCGACCGCCTCAACCTCAAGGAGGGCGAGAATGCGGGACTAGTGCACGCCCCGAGGTTCCCGGAACCAAGGAAGGAAACCTGGTGGGTCATATTGGCGACCAAGGACGGCAAGATCGTGAGCATCGAGAATGTGGCTAAGAAGGAGAAGGTGAGAATGAGCGAAGGAAACCACAGAGAAGGACACAGTCTGGAATGGCGGAACCTCCTAACCTCTCAAACCCCCCTTCCCCCCACGTCGTGCCCAGGTTTTCAACCACGATATCAAGTTCATGGCTCCCCCTCAGGGTGCCTACGACATGATCGTATACGTCGTCAGCAACGACTACGTCGGTCTTGACAAGAAGCTGCCCCTCCACTTTGACGTCGCGGACCCTTCCCTCCTCCCCAAGTTTGTCCCCCACAAGGAGGACATGGAGCTCGACGAGGAGCCCACGATGTTCGAGCAGATGATGGCGGGTAACATCGAGGAGGACTCCGAGGACGAGGACAGCGACAGCGACGTCGAGGACGTTACTAGCAAGGTTAAGACGGTTAAGAAGGTTAAGGAGGAGGATAGCGACAGCGACAGCGACGACGATGATATGCCGGTGCTCAAGAAGGAGGGGGCGGAAGGAAAGAAGGACCAGTAAGAGACCAGCTATAGTGGAGTAAAGTCATCGTTCAAATTATGCAACCCTTTATTCTTCTTTCTCTCCACGGTGTTCTTCAAGCCCTCAAGTTCCCCTCATTTTCACCAAGCCAAAAATCACACCAGCTTCCACCGACACAAGCTCCCAATGTCGTCCCAAGATCCCCAATCTGATCCGTCAATTTCTTACGACGTCTTAGTCGCCGACCACAATGACCTCCAGAACCACCTTAAGATCCTCTCAACCAAGCTGAGAGAGTACACCCTTGCGCAACAGCAAGCCAAGGCCAGTGAGGTCGCCCTCCTCTCTGCCATGGCCTCTGTCTACCGCTCCGGTCGCGTCAACGACCTCCGGCGACGCGGTCAGGACGTTTCGAAGCTTCATGAGGAGCTCCTGAATGACCCCAGGGCCCGGAGCCTCCTGAAGAGCTTCACGCCGTCGCAATTAGGGGCGGGGGCAGATACATGCTCGTATGCGGACTTCTCTTCGAACCTCGCCGACGGGATCGCGACGTCTGTAACCGCTGCGGTCAGAGACTATAAGAGGGAGGTGGACTCCCTCTCCGCTCTCGTCCAGGGCTACGCCGAGAGGAAGGCTAGGTACGATCACTACGTCAGCAAGCTCACATCGCTCTCCGCGAGGGCGGCGTCGGAGGAGGACGGGATGGAGGCGGGTAAAATTTCAGCCAAGCTAGCCAGGAACATGGAGAAGCTAAAGGCTGCGATCCTCAACCACGACATCGCCCTGGAGCAGGCAAAGGGGGAGCTGAGGGCCGCGACGTCGGGGAAGGGGGTTAAGGGGAAGCTCGATCCGATCACCGACAGGCTGCTGCAATTCATGGGACTCGATGCAGGGTGCAGGCTGGGTTACGTTATGGAGGTGAGAGGGGGTTAAGGGGGAGGAAAGGGGGTGGGGAGTAAAGGAGGGGGGCAAGGCGCACCGCGGAGAACCATGCTAACGCACCTTTCCTCCCACCTTCTCTCTCTCGCCCCTCTTAGCACCAGGAGGAGTATGGTCGGACAAAGGGACCCTTGGGCGGGGGGGAGGTGGACAGCGAGAGCGATACCGACTCTGACACTTCGGACATTGACTATGCGCCAGCGGAGGGGGAAGATGACGAGTGGGACGAGGAGGAGGTGGGGCAGCCGAAGGATGACAGGGAGAAGCTGGCCCGGATAACGAAGAGGAACTTTCTGCGGCTCTACAAGCCGAGGTACAAGTCTCTTACGAGGTCCATGCCGAGAGAGAAACCCAAGCACTACGAGGGGTGGTTGTTGGTTAGACAAGAGAGGGTGAGTGGAAAGAAGGGGGCAAAATCACGAGGGGGGGGGGCAGTCGCNNNCAACTTGCTTTGCATCTACGGCAATTCCAACGAGCCTCTCTTTGGGATTCGTCCCCTCTACGATTTAAAGATCAAGAACGTTACTGAATGGGAAAGCAAGTCCCCTCACGGCTTAATTGTCGAGGACGGGTATCAGGACGATAGAAAGTTCTATTTGAAGTGCGACGAAGATGCGGGGGGGTGGCTGAAGGCGCTTTTGAGGGCTTCCTGCTGGGACGATGGACGAAGCAGAATGAACATTCTTGGAACTCTGACCAAGATCAAAAAGTTAACCGCGAGCAAGGCCGGCGAGGCCGCTTCTCCAAGAACATCTCCGCAGGTCAAGATGTCGTCAAAATCACGCTCGAGCGCACCTCCCCTTTCATTGAAGAGCATGAAAGTAACCCAGGAACAGCAGCAGCGAAGAGTTGAGCCAGCATCACTTGGGGCGGGGGCAGGAGTGAGGAGAAGGCCAAGTAACTACGCGAATCCTTTCTCGGGGGGAAGTGGGGGGCGCGAGAACGACTCTCCCGTCATGTTCGGGAAGAAGAACAGGAGAACTGTCGCGTCTCCTGCTCCTCCTCCTCCCGCTCCCACCGCTGCCCCTGCTTCCTCAATCGAACCGTCGCCGAGCAATCCGTTTGACTCCTCTGACGATGAGGGAGACTACGATGACGACGACGATGACGAAATACTCCCCCCTCCGCCCTCGCTCAACCCGTTCCGCAGTTCATGTGGTGCCCCAGAGGAGCTAGAGGAAGAGATTGATACCTCCCAGAGTACAGACGACTT
This sequence comes from Triparma columacea, assembly GCA_030267965.1. NCBI lineage: Eukaryota > Bolidophyceae > Parmales > Triparmaceae > Triparma > Triparma columacea. The sequence goes on from BRYA01000233.1 coordinate 36,201, forward strand.
CCTTTCCTTGAGTGAGAACGGCGTAATCAACTACAAACGGTTCCTCGCATGGGATGAGGTGCAATCTGCAATCGAAACGGGGGACATCTCTGAGGATGAAATCTCCGTCCTTTGGCTTGAAGTGGCGGGAGGAGGGGACAGCGTTGACCAAGAGCAATTCACCAAGCTGGTTGGTAAATTAGAGGCTCGTCTCCTTTGATGCAAAAAAATTCCAACTTGACTTTTTACCCCTTCATTCCTTTCCAGATCCTTGCTTTTTTGTTTAGATCCAGTAGAAGCAGCAGGACATAGTCATCCCGTGTCCCGACTTCCTCAGCAACTCCCGTAATTATTATGGAGAGGAAAGAGGTGATCAAGTTGTGCGGTCTCTTGTTTGTCTTTACAGCCTGCTATTTCTCGGGCAAGACCATCGTTGACAGCATTGAGGCGCTTAGGGGAGAGTGGGTGCACTGGCCATTTGGAGCAATTATACCTGTTATTGTGGTGGTGCAGTACGTGCGTAGGTGTGTTCCCCCGATCTATGGCATCTGTGGTCCTATCTCTAGTGTTGTCCTGCTAATCTTCGCAGACAAGCTCGGGGCTTACCACGGTGCTTTGTTGTACCAGTCGATGAAACTCGAGGAGCTCATAATTATGCCTTCCCTCAGGTATTTGTATAGTCAACAGATGGAGCAGGTTATAGAGGGAGGTGAGGAAATTTGGTGGCTTTCCAATTCATTCCGACGGGGCCTCAAGATGTTCGATGACACATACTCGGAGATCGTTGTGGGGGCTAGCTGGTCCAAGCAGTGGTTCACCGTCTGGATGTTCAATATGACGTACTTCTTCAATGATTACGTGTGCTTATTCTGGTTCTCCACGCGGTCGAAGATGCCCTATTTTCACTACTGTGGGGCCTACGTCGTGGGCATAGTGCTAGAGTATCCAAAGACTCTCTTCAAGTTCAAAATTTACACCGGGCTTCTCGACGCAGCTAGTAGCTCTAGCTTCTGGGACGTCTTCGCCCATGCGGCTGATTTCGCCTGGTACGAACTTTTACTTTTCGGCTTGACAACGTGCTGTGCAACCCTCTTCGTTCACGGGCTCCACATACGGATGGTATTCAGGGCGTGTGTTGGGAACAGGTTCAAGGAGGAGGGAGTGGGGGTAGTGGAGGTAGGGGTAGTTGAGGTGGGGGAGACGCCACAACTAAGGAGGGAAGGCGAGGAGGTAAAGAAGTTAATGGTTTGAGCTTTCTTATCTGAACAACAATTCTATTTTTGGCATTATATTGCAACATTGTCTTGTTCGTCCCAATTTTCTTCGGCTAATCTTGGGTTTGCCTTGATGCTTCCCCCGTGAGGCAGGGTCACGAACTCAGTTGATCGACAGATCCCAAGCTTCTCACAACTTTTGTCGAGCTCATCGAGGGGTTCGCGCCAAGCCTCGTCGGCGAGGGCGAATGTCCCCCAGTGCACGCCAAGGGATATCTTGGCTTCTATCCTGCGGTGCACCTCTACCGCCTCAGCCGGGTCAATATGCTGCGACCTCATGAACCAACGGGGCTTGTAGGCCCCAATCGGTATGGCTGCGATCTCAAAGGGGCCGAGGCGGTCTCCAATCATTTCAAAGAGCGGGAACTCGTCTGGCATTCCGGAGTCTCCAGCGTAGAAGAAATTCTCGTTGAAGAAATTAGTCACTGCCCAGGAGCACCATAGACGGAGATTGCGATCAAAGGGAGTTCGGGAGCACCAGTGTTGGGCGGGGGCGCAGGTTACTTTTACGGAAGGGGGGGGGGGGGCAGGGGAGGAGCAGGGGTCGAGAGGAGGGTAAGTAGCGGTATCCCACCACGACATTTCCGTCACGTCCGAGGGAGATATGTCGAGATTGGCGAGCATTATTTTCTTGGTTCCCTCGGGGACGAAGTAGTGAATGGGCTGGAAATAAATGAAGCGATGACCATAGGGGGGATTAGTTGCTTTGTTCGGGACAACGAAATAAAAGGTACAGGCGCACACCTGCCATTCTTACCTTTATCTTTGAATTTTCGAGGATTTTTAGAGAGCCAAAATCCAAGTGGTCAAAGTGGTCATGGGATATGAGGACGGCATCGATCTTGGAGCCCAGGGTGTCCAAACCCGGGTGATCGTCGTATACAGACCTGTAGCGGAGTGGACCAATGTTGGGGATGAAGGACGCCCGGGGGGTGAAGTGGGGATCAGTTATAAAGTTGTAGGAGGAGGTGGGAGAGGCCGGGACGGTGAATACCACGGTCGAGTGACCGAGCCATGTTGCAACGCCGGGGCCGTCGTAAGTGGTCTGGTCAGGTATTTTGGGGGCGGTGGTTGGAACATCAGAGGAGGTGGTGGGGATGAGGGGGTTCGTAAGGATTGCTGCGACGAGCGAATGAGGGTGCAGAGGGGGGTTACGTTAGGGGGGATTAATTTCGGGTTAAGTTTCGTGTGGGGGTTGGTGGGGCAAAGTCTAGGAAGGCTGGTATCCCATAAGGTAACAGACCCTGGATGGCTGGCTATCGCTTTGTGTGTATTTGCTTCGTTGTATATTCAGCTGCGCTCGCTCACAACACCATCGTCGTCGTACAAATCTGCATTTGCTCACCTCTCTCCCACTGCCAGCCCAAGAACTCAGAAAATGATTTCTTGGTAGAGTCAACGCCCCAGGGTACCACGTAACGACCAAAACGAGTCTTGGTTGCGAGAGGCTTGCCGCAGGAGTCGAACCAACCTCTTCCCAAGTCCTTGTTAAACTCGCCGCCCTCAGGAAGCTTGATACTCATGCTATGCTCATAGCGAAACCTTCTTACTTCGTCCCTCTTCTTCTTGTAGGACACCCTGATGTCTTTGAGACGCGGTCGCTTCTCCATCGTCTTGTCTATCCTCGACTCTATCTTCGACCTGAGATTTGTCCCCGCACTCGCCAATCCATCCTTCATTTTATTCGTGAACTTTACACGAACCTCCTTTCTACGAGAAGGTGACGAAGAAAATAGGGCAAAGAATTCTTCAGAGGATATAGGAAAGTGAACGTATGTCCGACGCGCAAGGAAATTGGGAGAAAGTCTGGGCCGTCGAAGGGTTGAGAGCATTTTCACGCAGAGCAACACAACTCAAGGAGATGGCGTGGTGTTTACACCAGATAGAAAGTATGAGAGTGTCAGATAAGGGTTCAGAGTCGTACGAAAAAGTATGTGTATATATATATATAGGATTTAAGTGGGACAAGTTCTCAATTAGTGGGCACTTTGCAGAATCATTATATCTCCTCCAAGCTCCTAAAATACATAGAAGAAGGCTGTCGTGTTTTTCTCGTCATTGAATAGCAAACATCCGTAAACAGCAATCCTCCAATGTCTCTCTTCGCTCTTTTTCGACCGACTCGAGCCGTAGGCACGCATCTGGTTTCGAGGGTTTTGAGCAAGACTGTACGACCTGGAGCACGCTATTTTGCGGATATGCCTGCAAATCTGAATATTACAGATGCTCATGCCATCGATTTAGTTAATGCCCCACCTCCTCCACCCAAACCTAGCTTGGTTGATGGTGATCTCATGGAGGAACTCAGTTCGGTGATTAAAGCCGTCGATATGCTCGAAGCTTACGACGTTGAGAGAGAGGACCTGGTCCTGCCGGAGCATTTGATTCAGGAGGGCGAGTTACATAGTAGTCTTGAGGTGGGCACATTCAACAACAATGGAGAGGAGGTAGTTGGTTCTGGGGAACCGCTGCCATTCTGGCCCTCGCTTGAGACCGGCATGGTCAGGAAGGACCTTCTTCATAGAGTCTTCGTCCACCAGCGCAACAAGGCGAGAGGGAAGCGTACCGCCAAGGTGAGGAGGAAGTGAGGAAGGAAGGAAGAAGGGTGGAGCAAAGCAAAGTGAAGACCAAATAGCCTGGCGACCCTCCCTGATTTCGCTAACCCGTTTCTCGTCACCTTGTTCTTCCCAATCTTTCCCCACTAAAGGTTAAAACTTACAATGAGAAATCCGGAAGCGGCAAGAAGCCGCACCAGCAAAAAGGAACCGGCAGAGCAAGGCAGGGAAACAAGCGCAGGCCTGGTAGCAGAGGAGGGCTCAAGGCACATGGACCAAAAGGCATCATTCAGGACTACGCGAACACGAAGTTGAACGCCAAGATGTTTATGCAGGGGGGGTTGATCGCATTAAGAGCAAGGCTCAGAGAGGGACAGATCAAAGTCGTTGAGGGTTTCAAGGGCGACAAAACAAAGGAAGTGGAGAAGGGTGTGCTGGGAGTCTTTGGAGAAAGCGCCAGGAAGGGATTGCCAGACGGCGGAAAGACTCTCATCTTGATGGGTGAGGAGGAGGGAAGGGAGAACGCTGAATTCATCAGAGCCACAGCAAACATTTTCCATGTCTCAACTCTCAAGGCTACTAGAGCTAATACTTGGGATGTATTAAGGAACGAGAGGGTGCTCATGAGCAGGAAAGCATGGGAAGAGTTGAGGGATAAGTACTAGAAGTTCTGGAAGGCGCACGTTTGTGAAGAAATTAATTTTATTTTGGAAGGGGCATGGTATCGTAAAGAATGGGATTATCGGTGAGTTGGGAGTTGCTGAGGCCGGCGGCGGGAAACTCTCGGGAGTTGTTGTCAGTGGCTCTCTGCTCTGTTCCTTTTCCAGCCAATAACAAGAACCATTGAAAATTTCAAAAATTGACAAAAATCGGCAAAATGAAATTGATTAACTGAGACTTTAAAAATCTATCATATTCTACTGTATCATATCAGAAACTAATGTTGTATAAAAATGTGTCCTTAATTAGATCTTGATAAATAGTGAAAATATTTTTTCAAAGGTTTCAAATAAACATGAAAATAAATTTTGGATCCAAAATATATATGAATAATCATTAGAATTAATATTGGGGCATAAAAATGAAAAATAATTGTCACAGATATATCAAATTTTCATAACTGATTCTATTTTGATTTTCAATAAACTATAGTGCTTAAGATAGATTGAATAGTATACATATGTATATAAACTTGTATTTGAAAAGAATCTCACTTGGTCACGAAAAATCGTGGTTGTCGTAGAAACCGCTAAGGTAAGATAGCTAATAGATTTGCATGTCTAAATAGTGGATCATTCACATATTCATTATTCACAGTGGTTTTACATGGTTGCGTTTATCAGTGTCAACGTTACTCTAGCACTGTAAATAGCTAAACTTTCCAATATAAAAATCGGTATTACAGGTGACCAAAAAAAAACCTTACTGAAAATACATTCGTAGGTCCAAATTTTTTTGTGGTGACGACGAAGGCTTATTATTTTCCACTACGTCTTACGCTTTTCTTTCAACAGATTACCACGACCCACCCCCCCCACGGTACTAAATACCAGCCCCTTCATCCGTAACATCTGATAGTGTCCTTACATCCCTTCTCTGCCGACTGAGCCGTCCCCATTCGCCCTCCCTTCTCGAGATACTGCTGGTGGTAGTCCTCCGCTGGCCAAAACACGCCTACCTTCTCTAACTCACTAGCAATCGATCTGCGGTAGTTGCCTTTCTCGACCTCGAAGCGGGCCTTGGCGACTTCCATCTGGGCATCCGAGTGGGGGTAGACGCCAGTGCGGTATTGGGTACCACGATCATTGCCCTGGCCATTTACCGTGGTCGGATCGACGCGATCAAAGAATGTATTGAGAAGATCCTCATAGGTGCACGTGTCATCATAGTAAACCTGGATGGCCTCGGTGTGTCCGGTGCTACCGCTGCAAACCTGCCCATACGTTGGTTCTGGCTCGGGTCCTTGGCAATAACCAACAGCCGTCTCCACAACGCCAGGAACCCTTTGGTAAGCGAGCTCTAGGCCCCAGAAACACCCTCCTGCAAAGGTGGCAATGTTGTAACCCTTCTCGCTCTTCTCCGCAATCTCCCCTGCCAGTGCCAACTTTCCCATCTCTTTGGCCGCGCCTTTGAGGTTATCGTAAACGATCTTCTGCCCTGCCGCCCCCCCCCCCCCAAAGAGGCTCCCGAACATCCTTCTCTGGACGAGAGATATATTGGCCCTCTGAGCGTGTCGGCTAAAAGCAGGTACTACTGCAGGACTGAAAGCATGAGCTCCCTTGAGAACGCCCAGAGCAAGGATTCCGAACGATTTTCTCATTGATTCTGTGAACAAACGAGCGAGGTGGGTCAATTAGGGAAGTGTCAGCACGCTATGGGTCAATTGGGGAAGTGTCAGCATGCTGACTTGGCTCGACAAATCCCTGAAAACACCCAACATCCAACGACACTTGAAATAAAATGTCACAGAGCGACGCAAAAATGGATAAAAATAGACACATGCATTCGCGAACTGGACAACACCGTGCAACATCTTCACACACTCACACCTTTTTTGCACACATCTGGGCAATCCATCCCCAACCCCAGGATCTTACCACAAACATCCTCGAGCCAAAACCGAACCATGTCGGATGACCTCGACGCATTCTTCAGCGACGTGGCTGCTGCTGAAGCCTCAGTGAAGCCTTCCGATGAAACTTTTGAGGAAGAGGACGATAACCATCGAACAAAAAAAAGGAAATTGGACAATACTCCTGTCATTCAAACGATTTCTTCGGTCTCAGCCAAACCCATGAAGGCCGCTGAAACCTTGGTCAAGAAGATGGAACAACAACAGCCCTCATATCCTGCTCCTCCCCCTCCTCAGCCCGTTTATCAGCAGTCCTATGTCCACCCTTCTGTTGCTCCGTACCACCAGAGGCAAGCACCAGTACCGAAGCCCCCGCCAAAACCAGTTGCACCCAAGGTTGAGAAGCAGACTAATGCCGCCGTGCGCTCGGCTGCAGGAAAGACGTGGATAGACCACAGGTGAGAAGCAGGCAGCATTGCGGCAAAGCATAAACGTACCCCCCCCTTTCACTAACGCAAACCCCCTCCCGCGGCCTTGCTCCACTCTTTGCAACTTCTCGCCTTCGTCCTCTTTTTCGCTCACCTTCACCTCATTCGTCACAGTCTTGAGGACTGGCCGGCAAATGACATTCGGCTGTTCGTGGGTGATATTGCGAAAGAGGTGAACGAGTCAATGCTTTTGAACGCGTTCAAAGAATACAAAAGTTGCGCCAAGGTCAAGATCATCTATGACAAGAGGACAGGAGCTAGTAAGGGATTTGGTTTTGTCTCTTTTTTGGACGCCAAGGACGCGGCAAACTGCCTGCGGCAGATGAACGATAAGTTCATTGGGGGTAGGCCAATAAAGGTCAAGAAGTCAGAGTGGAAGGACCGTGACATGAAGGAGGTGAAGAAGAAGAACAAACGGGACGATAAGAGGAAGAAGGAGTGGATCTAAGCTAAACGTAGCACAGCAAAATTTCCCCATCTTTTCTCCCCCCTCCCCCCCCTTCCCCCCCCTCTTTCGCGCTTCTACCACCACAACCTAAAACATGAAACCACCAAAGCTATTGACTGCCTTGACTGTCAAATCTTCCTGCGACCTTGCCTTCCCCCCTAACTGCAGGCTCGTTGAGGTCCTATGAAGCTTTGTGTTAGACCCCCCATTTCCCAAAGCGCCTCCTGCGACGCCGCCCTGCATCAAGTTCAAGCACTCCGCAAGCAAAGCAGAGGCCGTGTTCTCTAGACCTTCCGACTGTCCTTGCACCACGAGGGGGTTGGCCGAATGTGTCTGGGTAAAGAAGCGGACGCACGCGTTGCCTGGGGGAAGGATCGCAAAGACGTGCCCGTAGGGAACCTCCACGAACTTGATAGACACTGTTCCCTTTCCTACGTCTATCGTGGAGACGTGCCTTAAAACTCTCTTCCTGCGATAAGCGAAATGCAAAAATAGTTAGGTGTGAGCTCGTTGCTCCGCTCCTCACGCCTCGCTCCGCTCCTCACGCCTCGCTCCGCTTCTCACTCCTCGCTCCTCCTCACCTGGCCCTGCAATCCGCAACCTTGGCCGCGAGCTCTTCATCCAGCCTTTCCTTCACAGTCTCCCATTCCTCGCTCACCCCGAACTTCTTCCCCAGAGCCTGGTCGCTGCAGCTCAGAATCCTCTCCATATCCCAATCGGCTTCCATTCCAAGCTCCTTCACGAGGACCATCAGACACCTTGCGGTATACTCGTTGTTAAGATCCTTCTCGAAGTCCTTCTCCATCATCCCTTGACTAATGGCCTCGTTGACAGCCTCGCTCAACTTGCACCCTTCAACCTCCACCCCGTCGTCGCTAGGCGGGGGGGAGATCCTTCTCATGATGTACGAGAAACTGACGCTGATCACGCCGTCAACTTTCTTAATCTTGTCTCCGCTGTTAAGCAGATCCCTAATGGTCCTGAGAACTGGCAGGCTTCCTCCGACGCAGACCTCCCTTAAATATCTCCCCCCCCTCCTCATAGGACCATACGCCTTTCTTGCGATGCTCTCCCTCAACGCCTTGTCACCGCTCAGCCCCATATTGTTCGCCGTAATGACATGAGCACCGTCCGCGAGCCAGTCCGGGTGACAAAGACTAACATCTGCATCGGCGGTACAATCGAAGATGATGTTGTACCCGCTGTCCTCGCACAGTACATGGGACTTCAAATACTTGTAAACCTTGGACCCCTGCGGCAGGCGAAGCGAGTCACACGGAATGGGTTTTTTTTTGTTAGCTCTGATAATTGCCATGTTAATTTTTTACCGATTCTCACCTTTTGCTCCTTAAAAGCTTCAGAGCGTTTCGACCCGTCCCAAACTCCCTTGGTGATGCTTCCGCCGTTGTCCGTATACATGAGCCTGGGACGAGCAAAAGAAGTCAGTTGGTAAGTTATACACTGCATTAGTCGTCGCTCCGCTCCTCCTCAACCTCCTTGCTCCTGCTTCGCTGTTTCATTTTTAGTGCATTCTCACCTATTCTCGTTGGCAACCGCTATCACCTGAACATCAATGTCAAAGGCTACCATGATCTTCTCCCTTTGCATCTTGAGGAGCTCGAGGAGGGCGCAACCAAGCGAGTCCTCGGAGGACATGACGACACCAACACGGACCGACTGATGCGAGAGCCTGAAGGCCGCGTGGACAGCCCTCAATGCCCTTGTCGCCTCGGCTCCCCTCACGACGCAACTGATGTTTCTCTCACTGCAACCCTGCGCGATGGCCAAAACGTTGATCTTGCTCTCTCCGAGGGCCGAGAAGAACCTCCCTGCCACGCCTGTCGTATCGCTCATGCCGTCTCCGACCGCGGCAATGATGGAGCAGGGTTTTTCAATGGTGATGTCGTTTATGTGCTTCAGTTTGAGCTGTGACGGGCGAAACAATGATAAACGTAAGAGCGATGAGCGCAGCGGATTACAAAATAGTAGGAATATGCAATGAGCGATTGCGACTCGCTTAACCTTTCCCTCCGGCCCGCGCGTCCCTTTCTCCGCTTCACTCTCCGTCCAAACTTACCTCCCTCGAGAAGACATCCTGGAGGACCCTCAAGGCGTCCTTAGCCTCACTCTCGTTGATGGCGAGGGTGATGCTATGCTCGCTACTCGCCTGGGCAATGAGTACCACGTTGATACCCTCAGCCTCCAGGGTCCCAAAGAGCCTTCTGCTGACGCCCTTGACGCCCACCATGCCGCTGCCCTCAAGATTTACCACAGCCATGTTGTCGATGGAGGCGAAGCCGCAAACACACCTGTCCCTCTCCTTGTGGGTGAGGCTAGAAGTGAAGATCCTGCTCCCCCTGAAGGCAGGGTTGAAGGTGTTGCGGATGAAGATGGGGATGGGGGGGTTTGAGAGGATAGCCGGCTGCGGCGAGCGAAGCGAGATGTGGAAATAAGAAAATTGCGTTAGCACTCACTGAGAAATGCCAAGTTAAGTGCTGCTTTCGCCCATTCTCACCTGCATCGTCTTGGGGTGGATGACCTTGGCCCCGAAGTAAGCCAGTTCCATGGCCTCGTTGAAGCTTACTTCCCCAAGAACCTTCGCCCCCTTGACCCTCCTCGGGTCCGCGCTGAGGACGCCGTCAACATCGGTGTATATATAGATCGCCGAGGCCGAGAGAAGCCTCCCGAAGATGCTGGCTGAGTAGTCGCTGCCGTCCCTCCCAAGGGTGGTGCTGACGCCCTCGGTGTTCCGGGCCACGAAACCCGTTGCGACTAGGCAGACTTGGTGATCGTCGACGGGGGAAGAGTACTCCTGGAGGAGCTTTGAGCTGTGACGTGCAAAGAGAGCCGCGAAGAGGGTCGCGTTAGTGTGTATACAGGAGTTCGACGAGGGAAGCGAGCCACGAGAGGGTGAATTGTATAGTGCTGCCGGTCATGTTGTCGCCGCGCTCCTCTGCTTCACATCCAGTCTCACCTGTCCGTCCAGACAATGGTCTGCTCGTCCTCCACAGTCTCGTCCACGACAAGGACCAGCCTCGCGTCAAGGTACCTGTAGATATAGGGTCCGTCGGGGTACGTCCCCCTCATGACGGCGGTGAGAATGTTGGCGCTCCAAACCTCCCCGTATCCAGACACCAAGGACTGGATCTTGCTGGGCTTCCACTTCATAAGGGAGACCGTCTTAAGGACATCCCTGATGTCCTTGATGTCGCGAGTGATCAGACCGAGCAGGCTCTCTCGCTCGGATTCAGGAATAGAGAGTGTGGAGATGCACTTGGTGTGCTTGTCCACGATGATTTGGACGGTCTCGTCGATTCCCTTCGGGAGGGTAGGTAATGGAGTTAGGTTGGGAGTACGACGACGGAACTTTTCAAGACGAAATCTACTCTCCCTCGCCCTCACCTTCTCATCCCTGACGCTAGCAAAGGCAACCAAGTTGAGGAGGAGGTCAGTGGTTTTCGGCTTCCCTCCCATCGCAGACACGACACAGCAAATATTGGGACTCGAGGAAGCTTCGAGCGCTGATGCAAGGATGCGCGCACACTTCAGGCTGAGGAGGGGTAACGTGTGTGAGATGTGTGCAGGTGTGAGATGTGTGCAGATGGACAGATGGTGAGATGTGTGCATCAGCGTCGGGCGAGGGTGAATTTAAACTCACTAATTTTCACTAGAGGAGACAGACGTCCCTCCAAACTTCAAAACCTGCCAAGATCTAGACGCCTTGACCATGTTTGACGTATTGAAAATGCTTCTTAAGGACTTAAATGGATTGAAGAGCAAATCGAGGGCAACTGCAAAGTTTCAGGATTGCCTATTCTGACTTTGTGATGCGTTTCAAGTATAGCCAAGGCTTTCAGTTGACACCACAGATCAGATTGTACAGAGCGCGAAACTCTGCGAATCCACCAAAAAAATTGAAAATGTGGAAGAGTGGCCTTCAGCAAACTTCAGAGCAGAGCCTTATTTCTTCCATTCCAATCCCACCAAGCAAAGACACACGCTCAATTGACTTCTCTCGCTACATTACTATACATACGTACGATTTGGACCCAATAACACCTAAGATCTGATTCCACAGAAGGTTCTGCACGAAGAATTTACGGGAAGAACGCACCTCTCCTTTCCCCCACCTCCCTGATATCCCTACACCACCATGCCTCCTGTATCATGCTCTGGAGTAACCTACTTCAAGCTCAGCCCGCAGCCTTCCTACGTGTGCATGGGCTTCAAATCCTCCCTCCCTTCCTCTTCTTTTCCTCCTCGTCCACCATCAACCTTCAAATCTTTGTGTTTAGGTTATTCCGTGTACCGGGAGGACGAAAAGGGCATGGAGGGAGGCGTCTGTGGTGTTGGAATGCAGTTCATTGTTGGAAGGAAATCTCTTGAGGGCCAACAACCCTCTACACCTTCTGCCCCCAATGTCCCCTCCCCCCTCACCGCAACCACCTCGAAGTCCTCCCCCTCCTCCGCCTCTTCACCCAAGCCCACCTCCTTCAACCTCAATCTCTCCACCCTCTCCTCCACTGCCAAGCGCCACTCCAACTTTGCCCAGAAGATCCTCACTGAGGTTCGGGATACTGTCCAGGACAACTACAGGCAGAGGTGTCAAGAATTCGGCGGCAAAGTGGTCTCGAGGATCCCCAAGACTGCCAATGAGGTATGGAAATTCGCATCTGGGAGTGGGAAGATGTGACATTCATTGAAGTATAGGTTGGGGGGGATAGGTGGGGAGAGAGACGAAAGGAAGGGGGGAGGGGGAAGACAGAGGGGTGGGAGGGATTGTACAAACTAAAAGGAGGTGACACAATACAATACAAGCGCACAAAGGCGGGTAGAGAGGATCGGGGAGAGAAACAAACGCAACAAATGTCGTCAAAGGGGAGGAAGAAGGGACCCCCTCCCCTTTTCACGATCCACCTATCGAACCGTCGCAATGAATCGAAGGATCGCTCTGACCATCGGTATCAAGCTTGCGCACACACTGTAAATAAATATGGCATATCAAACAAAAAGCTTTTATTTTTACTTTTTTTCCCCCATCCTTCTTCTCTCCTGCCGTTTTCGGCCCCAACTCCCACTCCACTTCTTCCCAACTCATGAGGCGCCAGGTTCGACAGCAGCCCTCGAGGACTGCATCCGGTCCTGCCCCGGCGGTTAGCTCCGCCCCAGCCAAGAAATCAAGGCTCCGGCGTAACAAAAAAGCCCAGCCCACAATCCCCATCCCCACAGCCTCAAAATCCACGGCAGACCCTTCCTCCCCCTCCTCCCCCTCGGTTCCTTCCGCCCCCGCTTCCGGCGAGGAGGCCGTGACAAAACGTCAGAGTTGCGAGGAGATCCTCACCTCCGGCTACGTGCAGTCATTCGTGGATTTTTTCTACCTTTCTCACAGGCCTGATCCGAATACATCCCAAAACAGCTTGGTGGCCCAACCCACGGCACCTCCCGAGGTGATTGAAATATCGCCACCTGAGATGACGTTCTTAAGGGACAACCTAACAAAGGCCGAGGAGGCTAGGAGGAAGGGGGACACACCGAATGTATACAACAGCTACAGGTAGGTGTCTGGGGTGGGGCATTCTTGTCTCCCGTATTGTGCTGAGTTGTTGAGATGTTGCCCCGTAGCCCGCAATCTAACCCCCCTCCCCACCCCCTCCTCACTCCTCCTTCGCTCCCTCCTACCCTCTCCCCAACCCCTCCCCAACTGAACAGCAACCTCGCACTGTACTTCCAATCTCCTCAGGTCTCCGATCCTCAAACTGGAGTATACTTCTACGAGAAGTGCCTCGAAATCTCAAAATTGACCGGCGACACGTCTGGCGAGATGGCCGCCTACCATAACCTTGGCTGTGTCCACCAGCAGATGGGCGATGCTGCGAATTCCATCCAGTTCCATGAGCGCCACTTTGAGCTGGCCCGGAAGGCCAAGGTGTACGCCGAGCAGGAGTCGGCATCCAAGGAGCTCGTGAAGGTGTACAGGGAGTACGCCGAGGAGAAGGAGCAGAACAAGGAGTACAACGAGGCGGTGGAATTCTATAGCAAGGCCCTCGAGTCTGCCAGGACTAGCAGGGACAGGAAGCAGGAGGGGATGGCGTGCTACAGACTCGGTAAAACCTACACCGAGGTGCAACAGGCGGCCAAGGCCGTCAACTTCCTCCACGAGTACGAGCGCATTTGCAAAGAAATGGGAGACCTGCAGGGCTCAGGTGCGGCGTTCTCCGCCCTCGCTGAAGCCTACCTATCCATCGAGGACTCTGAGAAGGCTTTGAGCTACCTCGAGCAGTTCTTTGAGATCGCGATCAAGACCGAGAACCTCACCGCGCAGGGGGAGGCCTGCTGCGCCCTCGGGGTAATCTGCAACAAGAGGGGAGACTACAAGAAGGCCGTCGAGCACTTCGAGAAGAACTTCGAAATCGCCCGCTCTATCGTGTCCTCAGGGGCTGGCGACTGCTCGCTCGTGGACGCCAGCAGGGTGTATCTCGGCATGGCGAGGGGGAACGCCCTCGTTGGTAAATACTTTATGAAAATCGAGGTTGACATCAAGAGCTTACTGAACTGGAAGATCAAGAGGGAGCCATTAGTGTAGTGAGTGGTGGGTGGTCTATCTATCTGTAAACTAAACTGTTCGATTAGTATTGACGAAAAATAGAAATTTCACTGTTCTTGTCCCGATTTTACTTGTTGTTGGTAAAGAATTTTTCCATGGGCTGCTGCTCGTCAAAGGAGAAGGAAATTGAATACTCGGAGCCCGAGCTCCGGAAATCTCTCCTCGACAGTGATCTCGATAATATCATGCCCTCCCCAAAAACCAAGTCAAATTCCCCTGCTCCTCCTCCCTCGACCAACTCTACCCCTGCTACAAAGAACAGAAGTGGGTCCTTCTTCGACGAAGACAACCTGAAGGAGGGGAGTCCGTCAACGAGCCACATCATGAAGAAGGGTTGGGCCGAGAAGCTGGGTCACAAACGAAAAAATTGGACGAAGAGATACTTCCTCTTGTCCAATGGAGTGCTGTCGTATTATTCCGGAAGTCTCGACGTTTATCCATTCAGTACCGGATACAAGGGACACATAACCCTAAAGAACGCTAATATTACGAGCTTCATTGGCAAGGATATGAAGCTTGCAATCAAGATTACAAACCCCTCTGATGACAACAACGGGAAGTTCGACCTCAACATGAAGGCCGAAACCGACGAAGAAACTAAAAGCTGGGCGAAGGCCATTGCCAAAGAAGTCGACAAAACTTTGGGAGCTACGTCTCAGCAGATGGAAAATGTGGCCGAGAGAACGATAAGAACAAGCAGGTGAGAAGGGGGGGCACTTAATCGAAGCAGCAAGCGCGAAACAACCTAAACTTCCCTAACCCCTCATAATCCCCTTGCAGTTCAACAAGCAGCGGATCTATCAAAGCTAGGAGCAAAAGTATTATGCAGAGCGGAACCGGAGTGCTGAAACAGGGCTGGGGAAGGAAGAAGGGCTCAATGGTAAAGAACTGGAAGCGGCGATTCTTTGTCTTGGCGGATGGGTGGTTGAGCTATTATGCCAAAGGTCCGCCTCACGTGAGCGATCGCAAGGGGCAGCTTCCCCTCGATGGCTGTATAATAGAGGTGAAGGACGACAAGAAGACCATTCATATTCAGAGCGCGATACAGAAGAGAACTCTGATTATCGAGTTTGCGACCGAGGAGGACGCAGAGGACTGGGCTGATCACTTGGATGCAGGTGTGGAAGAGATTGGTACAATTAGAGTCGTCCGTTTTAACAATAAGGTGTGACAATATTGCATAAATAACGAAGAGAAGTTCAATTACAGCTTTCCAGTCAATATGACATCCTCGACTGGAAACTTGCTATGCTGACCATCAGCGATCATAAGGATGCTTTCAATGTGGCCCTCCTTGAAACCCAGCTCCTTGAGCTCCTTTCGATCACAGTTCAACAGGTCAAACATGGTGTTTAGTTTCTTCAAATCCCACATGTTTTGGATGTAGCGCTTTACGTCATTCTTTTGGAGGCCGATTGAAAAGAGAAATTTGACCAAGCTCCTTCCATCCTGTTTCTGGAGCTTGACACGAGGGATGATCTTCGCAATTCTCTCCCTGTGCACCGCAGACCTGATCGCAACCTTGTTCTTCAAAGCATCCTCCACACTCCAACCGTTGTCATTCTTCAGGCTAAGGCTGGCAAGGCCGAAAAGGCACTCGAAGCCGCAATCAATGAGGTATCCGAGGTATTTGGTGGCCGACGTGTTGTCAATTTCGGCCTTCCGTAGCATCTTGAAAGCAGGGTGGTTCTGCACGAAGTCCCTCTCCTGAATGAGCTCTCCAAGCACGTCCCCAGCCTGCAGCACTGTAATGTCGTTCTGCATGTTATTTGCCCTAGCCTCTTTCATGAGAGCCTCAAGCAGATGCAAGTCCCTCGCCATCACGGCGACCTTGCATTCTTCTCTCAGGGACATGATGCTCCTCAGAAGCATCGCCTCCTTCATTTCCTCAGTCGCCTGCAGGTGCAGCTCACCCCCTTGCTTTATGAGCTCTCTCAAATGCTCCAAATCATCCCTTGCGTACAGCTGCTTCTTGAGCTCCCTCATGAAGTTTGTTATGGGGTCAGGCCGACCGTATATCTTTATCATTACCCAGCTGGCATCCCAAATCCTGCTTCCCTTCACCTCCAACTTCAGCTCCGCGGCAAGCGCGCGCTTCTTCACAGTTATGAACTCGTACGGCTCAACCTCAGTCCAGGGCACATACACGATCCATTCTCCATGCTGGTCCTTATAACTTAGCTGATAAACGCTGCTGTGGTCGTTGCGAAGCCAGCAGTAATCAATTTCATAAATATCATCTCCCTCACCCCCAAAATCTAGCACGACGTACTCAACCCAGTCGCCCATCTTCACCTTGTTCTTCTTGCTGTTCGTCATGCTGCAGCTGTGCCAGGAACCTTTATTCTTAAGTACGTTCCTAAACCTTCCAAATTCCCGTTCTGACGATACCTCCAAGATCTCACCCTCACCGTCGCCTACCAGAAGCTTAGGCTCCCCAAATTCTTCTCCTGGTATGAACTGTTGCGAGGGACACAAGGGGGAAAAGTTAGTTTAGTCAAGAGAAATGCGATATCTCCGCATCTCGCACCACAGAGGAGTTCGCATACGGCGCTAAAGAACGCATATCAAACGAAACATCCTCTCTCAAGCCACACATGCCAACAGTCCCCTTCGCTCGCAACAGGGGAGACCCACCTCTTGCAACTCTCCTTTCCGCGCAACGAGAATGTCGTCGTCAAAATCCGGCTCGGAATCGTATAAGTCTGATCCTTCCGATGCCTCAGATGCTCCACGCGCCACCATTGTGTCAGGTAAAAAAATGGTTTCCACCCAAATCGCAATTAGGCACAACAACAACAAACTGACTTTGGCACCCTCTTACTACTTCGAGTAGCCCCGCTTCCTGGAAATTCCCGGACTGAACATGCCCCCCTCTTCTCTACCACCCTCTTGCTCCTTCTGGCTCTCGTACCTGTCGGCGTATCCTCCACTGATCTCTCTCCTCCCCCCCACCAGCTTGCCGATCCAACGACCCCTCCTACCCAATTTCTCTCCCGCTTGCAGCCCCCGAAATCCCAGTTCCAAAAGGACCCTCTGTCTAAAACTTTCTGCGTTTTGGGCGAGGAGAATGTCATACTGTCGCCAGCAAGAAAAGCATCTCCGCACTAAATTTCTTGCCCAGTGCGCCCTTGACAATTGCAGCTTAAGAACAGCGACGCGCATTTTTCTCAGAACGACCCTCTTTCGTTCTCCCTGTTGCACGGGAACCCTGAGTTGTGCATTTTTGTAATCTCTCATTTTTCTCACGCAAAGTTTCAACACCCTGCGCCTCCAAATGTTCTCTGCCTCCTTGAGCTTTTTCGTGCTTTTCAACTTTGCCAGCCATAGTCTGAGGGCCCTTCTCTTTTTGAACTTTCGTCCCATATTTGCAGCCTTGACCAACCCATCTTCGTCCGTCTCCGCTCGATCTCTCCAAGTTTTGAAAACCGCATCAACCTTCTTCCACAGCATAGCCGTGTCCTTGATTCCAGCAAAGCACGTCCTCAAGATTTCGAGGCGACGTCGCACTTCAAGTACCTTCGCATTCGCATGCGCTTCTACTTTCAGTTTCCTCATCAAAGACAGCTTCCGGAAGCACACCCAAATCGAACTCAGATTCGTTACCTTGCCCTTCGCCCTCCACAATGCTAATGATTCCCTCTCCCACTTCTTTCTCTTCCTCAACTTGCTAAACGCCTTCAAACTTGCCTCCATTCCCCTCATTTCCCTCCACCTGTCTGCTCTCCAAATGGCGATTCTTTCTTCCCCCCACCCCTCAGCCAACCTACCCCAGACAATGAGAACCTTGCGGGCCCTGTAGCGGTCCGCGACCTGGTAGCCTGCTACTCTCCTCAGACTCCTCACCGACCATCGCCGCAATGCCCGGGATGCGACCTTGTCTTTCCAGAACTTTTCGGCCTTTAGAAGTAAGGCTCCTTCGCCCTTCTTCTCTTTCCAAGTCTTTCTCCACCTCTGCCAGCACACCATCCCTATTCTCTGGTCTACCCTTCGCCCGATGTCCCTCACAATGATCTTCTCTTTCTTTCTCTTCACCTGCACTTCTGCGAGCCTTACTAAAACACCCCGCTTTGCCCTTCCCTCCCTCCTTCTTTGCATTCTACCAATTCGCACACACTGGTAGAACCTCGTCATCCCAATCTCTAGCTTTCTAATTTCCCACCAGCGCACTGCACGCTGTAACCTTTCTCGGGCTTGCACTGAAAGTTCCGTTTCGCGAATCATTTTATGCAACGCTCTGTATTGCGTAATTTCCGACCTGAGCTTGATCCCGGCTCTATTAGCTTTTTGTTCTTCGCGTCGGCTTAATGCGATTCGTTTCGATATGGCCACGAATCTAGAAAATCCCGAACTCTTAATCAATGCCAATCTCCACTTCCCCGCCTTTTCTGCATTCATCCTTGCAGTCTTTCTCCTTGTTCTATTATCAATCAAGCTCCAGAGCGCTCGTGCTTTCCCCCTTCTCTCCCACCAGCTCTTTCCTATCCCTTCGTCCCTTTCCCCCTTCTTACTGGCTTCCACGTTGAGGCACCAATACTTAAAACAAGCCCGTATCCACCTCCTCTCGACGCTCTTCCTTATCTCGCTCACCCTGCGCCTCCTCACTGTCCAAGTCAACCAGCTGTAGAGAGTTTCTCCCTTCAGTTTCACAACAGCGCTTTCTCTGAAGTGCCGCAATTTCTGCGATGGGCGCGATGATGATGATGGGACGATAATGGATTAGATTTCTTGTTGCACCGTTGAGCCCCATCCCACCACCACCTGCTATGCTCAAATTCTTGCAAGTGCTCACCTTCTCCCCGACGTAAACCCATCTCCACTCGGCAAACATCTTCTCGGCGATCCATCGGTGATATGCTTCGGTTACCCTCCTCACTGCCATCCTCATATTTGCGGCCCGTTTCCACCACCGGAACCCCTTTGATACAACGTAACCATTCCGAACAGTTCTCAATCGCAACCTCAGCGACAAGAAATCGAAGAATGACACCATCTTCCTTCGTTCTATCATTGCCTTGACTGCGACAGCCTTGCATTTCGTTCTGAACCACCCCCAAGCCGCCCCCAACAACCTCCGCCTGAATGTTTCGAGGCACACCCTTGTCTTCAGCTTCAGTATTTTGCCGCGGGCCGCATTAGCAGCCAGTGACTCCCACACACACTCTTTTATCCTCTTATTGCGGCGCCCCTTAATCCTCCCTCTGCCAAATAAAGCGGTCGTCATGACTCGTCTCCATTTACCGAAGGCGAGGTGTAACATCCAACCGGTGGTAACAACTGCGGAAATTCTCCAAATGCGAAAGTATCGCCTCACGGAGCTGTGCGACCAAAGGTCGAGAACCTTCCTTTTTCTTGCATCCAACAGCTTTGTGGTGTATCTTGTCGACCATAGCTGAAGCGTTTCCTTTTTCATCCTCAGCTTTCTCACATCTTCCACGTGTCTGGTCACAGAATCGCACCACCGCCTGTACTCCCTCCACTGCTTCAGTCCCCCGAAAGCGATCGTCTTCAAGTGCGCCAAGTACAACAGCCAAATTCTGAAGGCCAAAGTCTTTGACTTGTTCATACTCTTGGAGTATTTCCGCAGGGCATGAAGCGAGAATCTAGCCAGCACGCGCGACTTTACAAAGGACTGCCACCTGCGAAACCTCATCACTATTCTCATGGAATCGGCTTCATTGGCACGACTGTTATTGTCTCTCGCGACCGAAGCTTGAGACGTTCGGGGCTCGAATGTCAGGTGTGCTACCGAGCTAGCCCTGGCATCTTCAGATATCCTGGCATCCTCAGATATTACGCTGATTTCATCCTCATTTCCCATCAATTCCAAGGAGAGCTCCTTGAAAACCTTAGTCTTGGTCCCCCTTGTGTTGTCCGAGAGGAAGCTCACCACACTATCTACGTCCTCCGTGTCTTCCCTCGCGAGGCTAGACCTTGAGTGCTCTCCTATATTGAATATCACCTCAGAACCCTTGCCGGCATCCAGTTCTTCCTTCTCCGTTCCTAGCAAGAGCTCCTGTATGGCTGCCGCGGCAATTATGTGGGCTTGTTTCGTTCCCTTGCGCAAATTATCCGGTCGAAGTGCCCCCGTCAGGACGAGAGGGACTCTCTTGTTTTCTTTCTGCTCACCACCAGCACCCTCATTTGAGGCAAGCTCCTCTTGGCCACCTTGCTTCGAGGGAGACGAGGAATTGAATCGCTCTGTTAACATGGATACTTCCCGTAGCTGGGAAGAAATCGACTGGTCAAGGATAAGGCCTTCCAACGACACGTCACTGTCCACTGCCTGCATATTCGTGGCAACAATCCACTTCTTTTCAGATTTCCTTGAAGACGGTTGGCAAGTGCTCAAATTTCTGAAATGTCCATGTCTCTGGTCGCTCTGTACCAGTGGGTGCTGGACAATCTGCACTGCAACCCGTACTCAAACGATTGGCACTCTCTCGCAGAAGCCACAATATTAGCGACGGGATCCTCAATCCCATGTTATTCCAAAACCTTGGCCCCACCCTCGGCTCTTCGCTGCTGTGTAAGCCACCTGCACAGGGTTTTGGTTAACGACAAGTTCCCGGGCTGGCACGAGATGGGGAAGTGGGACTTCGTATCGAGGGTTGAGGACGGAGACGAGTCTGCAAACAGGATAATCTATGAGGCCTTGAAGGGGTGTTTCATCAAGACAAGTTGCAAGGGGAAGGGGGGTAAGGAGGCAGCGGGAAAAATCATGTCGGGTTACAACCACAACGAGCTCATGGAGACCATGATCGAGAGAGAGAGGGACATGGAAATTGCGCTGAAGGGATTTAGGGGAAGGGGTTACGGGGTGGGCTCTCCCGAGGTGAGGCCGGCTGGGGAAGGGGATAGTGCTCCAACAATCACCATATTTTCTCACCACGCTCGTCGCAGCCGAAGCCTAAATCGCAACCGCCCCCGAAACCCCACCCTTACACTGTCGGATGGACAGAGGGAGTCAGCAGGGAGGGAGAGGTTAAGAGGGAGGTAGCACTCGAGAAGGGTGCCCTGCCGAATAGGGGCAAGGTAAGGGTCCAAGCAGGGAAGGGAGGGACCTGGGATGCTACGAGGGAGATCAGCGTCCCGATGGGGTCGAAGCCGCGAGGAGCAGTCGAGGCAAGACTAGAGGGCATGATCGAGAGAAAGAATAGGAGAGTGCACGGTAGGTTGAAAAGCAATGACCTAAGGAAGGAGAAGGAGTTCCTTCACGCGACACCTAACCATAGGAATGCAAACGCGAGAGGGTGGAGGAGGGAGACTGAGAGGGTGAAGCACAAGGTGAGATGATGGGGCGACGAGCACTAACCGAAAGCACATGGACTGTGCGTCTAACCCTTTAACCCTCCCGCTTCGTCCCCCACTTAGCATTATATCGACGATAACATCTTCGCAGATGTCCTAGAGGGGAACTACGGATTTAGCGATAGTGTTGAGGTAGAGGTTAGGAAGAAGGAGGTGTTCAATTGGGTTCTCGGACTTGGAATTCGGGTCGACCCAAAGGTGCTGGGGCTCGACGCAGAGAAGAAAAAGAGAAAGGAGGGAAAAAATGAAGAGTTGGAAAGGAAGGAAAGGTGGAAGGATAGCCAGGAAAAGAAATACGAAGATAGAATGCAGGGGAAAGAATCGCACGAGGAGAGAAAACAGCATGCTTACAGCGGGAAAACGACCGTCTTGCACCACCATGGGGAGAGGAGTGGAGGGGCGACAAACACGCGAAAGCTGTCCAAAAAGGGCGGAAACGTCCCTTCCACAGGAGGAGGTTCCACCATATCTGCAATTCGACACCAGAAGAAACTCTACGGCCGCAATTCCTCACTGGAGCACTCGCTCCACTCAGTTTTGCAGAACGGGGTCTTCTTGTCTTTTTTAGCAGCAGCTGTCATGAAAATGAAGCATGGCGATAGGTGAGATTTGCAGGAGTTTTGCTATTCTTTTTTGGGCTACATACGAACTAACCCTTTGCTCGCTGCAGGTTCGAAGGCATCAGATGGGAGGCAAGAGAGGGAAATAGGGACATGTTCGTCCCCAATGGTACTGTGATGAAGCCAACTACCAAAGCCCAGGCGATGCACAATGTTAACAAGGCGTGCGAGCTTTTCATCAAAGACCAGGTTGTTGACGGCGAGGTGCTCTTCAGGGGGAAGGAAATTGTGGAGGGAGACCTGAACAAGGCGTGGGGTTTGCTTTTTAAGGTCTGGGAGGGGTACGGAGGTTTAGGGGGGAGGGGGAGGAGGGGGGATGAAATGCAGAAGGTCAGGGGGACTGTGAAACATCCTCCACCGAGCAGGCCAAGCGAGGCTGGTGGAGAGGAAGGAGGGGGAGCGGCGGAGGAAGACGAGGCAGTAGAGGAGACGTACACGCCAACTTGGAGAAAGGGGGGAAAGAGGGAGATGGGGAGAATTGGAAGGGGAGGAGGAAAGGGAGGAGGAAGGGGAGGAGGGGAGAAGGATTATCTCTTAGAGCACGAAGAGGTTCTGAGGAGGATTGAAAGCAGGGGTGGGGAGGAGGGCGAATGGGGCGAGCGCCAAGACCGCGATAGGCCTGGAAGGGGGAAGCGAAGATCGAAGGGTGTGGGCAGGGAGATGCTCAACGAAGATCAGGCTGCAGAGGAGCGGGAGGAGAGTGGGATTGAGACTCTGGCAGCACACTCTTCTCCCTCCCAGGCCCAGACCTCGGCAGCTTCTTTGATCCCATACGTGAACTACTGCCCCCCTACCTTCAAGGACCCGTACACGCTGAGCCTCCTCGACCAATCGCTCCCCCATGTGTCGGCACAGCAGGTGAATCACGTTCATCTTTGGCTCCACAGGCTTGGGTTCAATCCCTACAATGGAGGGAGCGGTAGGCACGGAGTGCTCAGGGACAACTTAAGGAATGGAGTTCTCTTGTGCGACGTGCTCGAGCTCGTGGAGGGAGGCATGTGCAAGGGAATTGGGATGGAAGGGAAGCTCAGGAGGAGGTGCGATAACGTGGAAGATGCTGTGTGGAACGTTTCAATGGGGATGGACGTGATGAGGAATGGTAGGTACAGGATTAAACATAGACTCACTGCCGACCCAATGGAACACGTTAAGGGAGATAAGAACGCAATATACGGACTTCTTTGGGAGATGGTTCAGGTCTACCCCACCTTTGTGGGGGCAGGGATGAAGGAGAATAGATGGGGAAAGTGGAGCAAGAAGAGGGGATGGAGGCGGTATAGCCCAAGGTAGGTGGTAGCGACAGGAAGGGGCCTACTGGACAGTGCACTCATCCCCATTGCCATTCTTTTCGCTCTCCACAGACAAAGGCAACTTCTCGAGAACGCCATTGTCTGCTGGCTGAGGGACAAGGGCATTCTGAACGAACTCGGACTTTGGGATGGGATCTGGGAGGGAGGGGAGGGGACGAAGAGGAAATCCGACTACGATATTGCCGTCGACTTCGTAACTGGGAAGGTCGGGGAAATGAGATTGCCAGAGCTATACTTTCTCAAGGATGGCATGTTCGACGGAACGATCCTTTGCGCTTTGTGCTGGAAGGTCCTCGGCGGACGGAGAAGGGACGGGGTTAAAGGCTGGATCAAAGCCCCAAAGACTGGACCGGTCAGGATGGGGAACATCAAGAGGGCGATTGACGCCCTCAAGGGTTGGTGGAACGAGGAGAGGAAGGTCGCCATGAGTGCAAGGTGGCTGGGAGAGGACGCAGTAGACAGAA
Source organism: Triparma columacea (assembly GCA_030267965.1). Lineage (NCBI taxonomy): Eukaryota > Bolidophyceae > Parmales > Triparmaceae > Triparma > Triparma columacea. Next base: position 59,826 of record BRYA01000233.1, read on the forward strand.
TTTTCAACGAGGACTGGGAGACTACCGTCGGAATATTGGAGGACATCATGAGATGCAGCGATGGAATGATGCCTAGGCCCGTGAAGCCGCTCGGGGATGAGAAACCCTACTTGGGCTGCTATGGAGGCGTATTCAGGGAGAGGGGGATGGAAGAAAAAAAAGTGGAGGCCTTTGAAGTTGAAGGGATAGAGGAGGAGGAGGAGATGGGGGGCAAAGGAGAAGGGACAGGGCACGACCTCCTTCCACAAAAGCCAAAAATTCAAGCGGCGGTCGAGGATAACAAGAATGAAATTATTCCTTCTGATGAGGGCAGGAGCGGAGGGTTGGTCTTTAAGAGAAGGATTGCCGGGGAGGGAACGGAAAGGAGGGGAGGAGACGGGGACGATATAGGTGCTAAGAAGAGGCAAGTAGAGGAGGGGAAGGAGAAGGGGAAGAAGGAGGAAGAGGAGCTTGTTGTGGTTGAGATTGAAGATGATGAGGAGGTTGTGGAGGAGGAGGACATCGGGGACGTGAGGGGGGAGGAGGCGGTGGAAGGAGAGGAGGCGGGAAAACAAATACCAGAAGAGGAAGCCCCGCCTCAAGAAGCCGCACTCCCATCGCCCTCCCCATTCCCTCCTCCTACCCGGTCAGATGTCTTTGATTTGACGCGTTGGCTGTTTGGCCGCCTAAGAATAAAGATTAAGAGCGCAGACGCTCTATGCAACCCCCCATTTGTCTCAGAAGAGTTCAAATCAGGCCTATTAATGGCGCGTGTAGCCTCGGAACTCGCCGGGGGACGCAGCAGGGACCTCCCAGGAATCAACACAAGCCCAAAAACTCGCGCCGCCAGGGTGCAGAACTGCAGGAGGGCTGTCGAGGCGCTCATATCAGGTTTTAGATCCTCCAAACTTGCTATTAAGACAAGTGCCAGTCTAAGGGCGAGCGCGGATAGAGTGGCGGATGGGGATGCCTGCGCAGCCGTTGCATTGCTATTGAAGGTCAAGGAGATCCACATGCACTGAGTACTCCCAGTGGGGGGGGAGAGTTTGTCATGACAAATAACTATTGAATTGAAGCAGCATGTATTCCATTATAACAAAACAATTTATGCTAACATTGCTGTATACACACATTCAAACGCATCATCGGCCGAGACTCGGGTGCACGATGGGTAGAATTATCCCATTTTCCAGCTTCTTCTTCATTTCTCTTCTGTTTCGGGTACGCTCCATCTTCTTCGCAATCATCCCCATGCGCGAAAACTGCACCATAAACTCAGCTCCACTCACGTCCCCATCCCCATCTTTGTCAAAATGTGCGATGAGCGCCCCAAGCTCGGCCTTGTTCACCTTCATGTTGAAGGACTTTAGGAGCTGTTCTTTGAGTGCGTGTGGTCTTAACACACAGCTAAAGGCCAAGGAAGTTCGCTTGCCCACTTCGCTCATCTTGTCAAACTCTAAAGCGTGGCGGGCCAGCCGTTGCATAACCCTCTTGCTATCCTTCTCCGTGAAGTTCCTCGTCATGCACCTTACGTCCTTCATAGCCCGCTCTTCCTCCTGCTCGGCCATCTTTACCTTCTCCATCGCCCGAATCACCTCCTTTTCTTCCTTCCTCACTTTCATATTCTCGCTGTGCTCTTTGTGGGCCATAGTGAAAAACATTAACAGGAACTCTGCACCGTCGAGGGTACCGTTCCCATCTTTATCTGCGTCTTCTAGGATGGCCTCGCTTTCTTTTTTGGACAAATCCACCCCCATAGCCCGCCGCATTTGCATCCTGAACTCGGGGGCCTCCATCTGGTAATCTGCAAAGCAATTTGTCAATGCCGCACCATGCCTGTAACGGTCGTAGTTCCGGGCCGCCTTCTTCACCTTCTCGAGAGCAGTCTTGAGAGGGGTGGTGTCGCCGCGGCTGCTCGACTTCTTCTTGCTCTTAACAGGAGGGAGGGCCTTCCGTGCGTGCCGCTTCTGCAACGGCGCAAAGATAGAGTGAGGGTTGCGCATGAGTGTGAGGTTTATCTGGGGTTCTACTCACCTTTACCATCATATTTCGTCTTATCTCAGTCAGGGGACCCTTGACAATATCTTCATTGCTTTCGAAGGGCGACTTGGTCAGCTCGCTCATTTGAGACCGCATGCTCCGTACAGTAGACACGGAAGCGCCAGATCCAAAGTGAGGAACCCTCCTCCTCCTCGTTGTTCTTCGTTGTGATATGGACAAGCTATCAGAAGCGAGCGTAGGGAAGTTCTTGACAATTCTATACTCATGCTCGGAACAGGAGGGGAGGGCAGGCGCGGCGGCACCGTGACCGCCGTGCTTCTTATACTTCTTTTTGGTCCCCAATTTTTGTGAGGGCCGAGATGAGGTGAAGGACAAAGGGACAGAGGACGCGTAGGGATCTTCTAGAACCGTCTCGGGGGAAGCGGTGAATCGGATGGGATAACGGTGGTCAAAATACTTGGTTGTCCCGGTGTGTACCGGGGAGGGCATTCTGGGAAAACTAATGGAGTCGTTAAGGTGGTCGTTCTCATGTTGTTCTTGAGTTAGTTTAGGGTGTGTTTGGGTTTTTGTCTGATTTCGTGTGCAATACAATAAGAGCGTGTTTTGTTAATGTAAAAGATACAATAATATACATTCAGTCTCCGATAGAATCACTATCAGTGCCGTCGTCGTTAAAAAATTTGCCCTCCTCAACAGCATCACCAACCTTTTTGCAAGCAAGCGACCAGAGCGCTTTGAAGTCTTCGACGCTCATGCTGTAAGCCGAGTCAAAAATCTTGTTAGGGAATCCATCGCCGATCAACTTGAACACATCACTCGTCCTCGTTGTGATATCCTTCGAGTCGAAGGTCATGGTGGCTTGTTTCAAGTCGTTGACAAGCAAATCAACAAGGGCCTTCCTGTCCGTTCCGGTGTGTACATGGGGACAAAGCCTCGCAAAGAGGCGGACTGGGGTGGGTGGGGGATGGAGGATAAGTGAGCGATGGACAAGAAGAGAATACGATCACTTTAGAAGCTAGCGCAACCCTTGCTTCGCTCGCCGAACTCACCGGTGTTGTAAAATCCCAGCGGGGGAAGGTTGTAGACGTACTCGCCTGCCCCTCCACCTCGAAGCCCGATTTCCTTCTCGCTGGTACAAAGAACCTTGACGTGGCGCGTTTCATTGAAAAGTTGGGAAAGGAACATCCTGAAGTCAACGAGATCGCCCTCAACGTCAATGTGGTTGAAGACGAGAAGGACGCGCTTCGTGCTAGTTAGCATGCGGAAGCAGTTGAGCACGCACTCTAACACATCCTCCTCGTCGTCTAAAATTCCGGATTCAACCCTTGCCCATCCCGCCTTGACCAGCTGCTTGTAGAGCCTCACGATGAAGCTCCCACTCTTCTTCCCAAGCCTAGTGCTCGGTCTGACGAAGAAGATGGAGCTTATCCCCATAGTAGTCCTCCTCTCTTGGACGTAAGAAGCCAAAGCCGTGACGATTGAACCGCGTCCAATACCTGGGATTCCCACCACACTGACTAGCTTTCTTTGCAAGACGGCATTCAAGACCTCATACATGTCGTTTTCTCGCCCCAAAAAGTCTTCTGGCGGAGCGGGTAAGTTCAAAGCGCTCGTGCTTTCACCCTTTCTGTCGACGGCCCAACTCATTCGTAGATCCTGGATCCTTCGAGCATCCTTCCCACCACCTCCTTCCCGCTGACTCCACTTTCCGACCTGCTTTGCTCCCTTGAAGATCTGCACGTTGTGGTCCCCGAACTCTGGAAGAAGGAGGAACTTCAGCATCTCCGCTTCAGCATTTGGCACAGACGGCGAGGCATTTACTGCTTGACGACCGATTTCAAAGGAATCTCGGACAGTCCTTCCGACAGCGAGGGCTAAGTAGAACGCACGCGTGAAGGCCAGGGCAGCAGAGTCCTGAAGCAAATCTTGCTGGCAGCAAACAACGTGCTTCACACCGGCTTCCACGAAGGCTTCACCAGCCAATTTTGAGTAGCAAGCTGAAACAAAGACAAATTCAACATTTGTTGATTCCGTGGATCCAGCCGAACAAAGAGTCCTAAGTTCTTGCGCGTTCACGGCATGGAGTCCACCCTTCCCGTCCTCAAACGTCAGAAAATTTTCGTGGCCGTGACCGCTGTAATGAAGGGCGCGGCACCCTAAGGTAACGTTCGTCCTCAGCCTGTGCGTCGTCGCAGTATCAAATTTGAGGTCTATGTCGCGGCTCGCCTCCCTGAAACACTGGCATACGATCTCCCGTTCGTTATCAAACGCAAGCATCTCGATGGGCTGGAGGACATTGTGTGAGTTTCTGTAAACCAATGGTGCAGAAAAGAGCACCGTGAGCGCGTTCAGGTTGGCCGTCTGCAAGACATCTTTCGCATCGTCAGTTGTCTTGCTAGAGCTGACGCGGTGATCCGCTTCGACCTCTAGTCTTGCGCCCTTCTTAATACTCTCCTGAGCCTTGGCAATAGTCGAAGTGAGGACGGGGACAGGCTCGCTCCGACTCCTACGGTTCCTATTTAGAGCAACAGTGGTCTGGCCAAGCTCAAGGCTCTCCAAGCTCTCCTCTCGCTCAATGTCCTCCTGGCGCGCGTCATCCCTCGAGGCCGATACTTTGCCTCCAATTGTGGAAGATCTGACCGGGGAGGCGGGCGGCGGCGGACCGACTTCGACCGCATCGGCCACGGGAAGCTTGGACCCGCCGAACAACCAGGTTTTGATGACCTGCGATTTTGCTTGCACCAAGAGTGAATTGATCTCATCGCGCTGCTCTTGGTTTATAGGCGGCGTATTATCCTCGATTTTCAGCACCGTCAAAGTCTTGTCGTTTTCGTACAAGCCAAACGTCAGCTCTCCTAGCATCTCCTCCGTGAAATTGTTACCCGATAGATTGAGCGCGATCAAGCTGGTTTTTCTAGAGAGGAGGGAACGAATGCCCCCCTTCCTCACTCCCTTCTTCCCCCACTCCTGTATCCCGTTGTCTGCGAGACTAAGACGCTCTAGGTTTAGCGTCGGCACGGAGTTCAAGAGAGCCTCGACAACGCTTCGGGCGAGATGATTTTTGTCCAAGTATAGTGTTGTAAGCCGAGGCTCGACATTATCAATGTATATGCTGTCTCCTCCTTCCTTTGTCTCCTTGAAATCCTCAAGCACCGCCGAGAACGCAGCACCGATCTTGATATTATTACCGTTCAAGTTGAGCATCTCGATTGAACCAGAGGAAAGGACAGTGTCGAGAATGATTGCACATTGGACGTCACCAAGCTTGTTATTCTCGAGGTCTAGCCAGACAAGAGGAAGCAGCGGCGGCGTGGGATTGGACGTGATGGAGGACTTAGGGTTAGGCTTCTCGCCCAGCAAACCACTATCTCCAGTCTCTTCTTCTATTAGTCCACTTTCCATGAGGGTCTTGGCCAACATAGTCAGATTATCACTGCTGGGCTCCTGGCGCCCCAGAACATCCCACAGCGGTTCGAAGTCCTCAGGCTTCAAATAGTCCGAGTTCGTGATAGCAAGGCCATGGAGCTCATTGACCTTGTTCTCCTTATATCGTCGTAACAACAGCATCGACAAAGCCTCCATTGCTTTCCCCGATAATATCCCATCGAAAACGACACACCCGACGCTTTTCGGGGCGTTTGCCATCAAGTGCGCTAGCAAGCTGCTGGAATCCTCCCCAGTACGCTTGCCTACGAAGCAAAGATTCTCGACGGTCGTATTCCGGTAAAGCGTCTGTGATGAGCGAAGCGAGTCGCAAACAGGATGGCGTCAGCGTGGGAATGGGTTAAGATAGGTGCCTTTGCTACCACAGAGTGCTGCACCCGCGACGCTCTTTCACTTCTCGCCCGCTCTCACCTGCAGCAGTGTTTCCACGAACTCCCCCCCAAAGGTACTATTCCTGAAGCACAACGTCCACCCTCTCGTCTGCCCCCCCGTTTCACTGGCACTATTGTTTGACGACGAGGAAGTAAATCGTTGCAGTCCGGTGACAGCCGTGGTGACATTGGCGAGAAATTTTTGAACGACCCTCGACACAACCTTGCCCTCGCGTCTGAAGGAAAAGTACTGCCGTTCAGGCATGGAAAGGGCGCGGATGTCGCACCTGCTCTCGGGGGCCCACTCGCCCTCTCTGATTCCAACTTCCTCCAGGAGGAGCAACGACGGATAATACCACGCGAGCATATCAGCCACGCGCTGTGAGACGGGAAGCATGCGGAGGGACATGTCCTCCTTCGAGAACTCGGAGTTCGTTGTTGCTGCGTGCTGTAATATCCACCGAGTGAACTGATCCTGTGCGCCAGAATCAACGTTGGCACCAGTAGCCCTGGGGAAACTCTTTTTTCGAACAGAGTTGAGGGCATTCATAAATACAGGACTCCCTCGACCTAATCCTGTGGCCTGGCTAGCCGCGTGGCAAGACATCAACGTCTTTAAGCCTTCGTTTGACGTGAGCTTATCCAAGAATCCCCCCATTGCAGGAGAGGAAGCCAGCGAGGAGGTGATGTTTTTAATGATGGACGTAGATGGTGTCTGAGGCTGCGGGAGGTAATCAGATGTTGATGCTGTCTTGTCGAGCAAATCGCCAGCGCCCAACTCGACGTATTCTTTCAGAACCTTCTCCCTAATGGGGCCCATCCCGTCGTCAGCCTCAAGGCCCGACAACATTCGCTTGAGGGATTCCATTTCAACGTCAACATCTGTTGAGACGAGCGAATGACGTGTGGAAGGCATGGGGGACAAAGGTGGGGAATCCAAGCGCTCGATTGATATTGACGAAGGAGGGTGTGATATTGAGCTTGAGTTTGAACCCACGGTGTCGGACCTTGCGTGAAAGTTCGGTGCTGTAGCGTATTCAGCGTTGTACGTCTCGTCTGCGCCTCGAACTCCGTTGATCCAACTCTTGTACACTGCGTTTTTAATCTCCTCACGACACATTGACTGAAGTACCAAACAACGCTCGGTATAAAACCAGTCCCTCATTAGGCCCAAGTCGTTCGCGAAGAAGGCCGACAGGTCAGAAGACATTGAGGACGGGGTGAACCCAAGCAGAATGAGAATCTGGGTGGTAAGTTGTTGGCAGGTGGATGACCGGGTTGAGAGGGTAAGGAAGGATGGCAGTAGCTGCTCGACAATTACTGTGTGAGCGAAGTGAGTCGCGAAGAAGATTGCGTAAAAGGGTTAGGATGGTCGCTTCGAGGGGGATGGAGGTGTCTACCTGGCGACGCACGATTTCCACATTCTCACCTATCTTGAGCGGTTCTTTACACGCTAGCTCTCGAACGCCACGGAGTGCAAATACGACTGTATCATCTTCTCTTCCATCACTTGAAGTAGGCGAGGTGGTCATCAGCTTGCTAGTAAACAAGGCAAGAAGTTCCTTTTCATACGTGGACCTCATCCTCACGCTCCTCCTGCAGACGTTGGCGGCGAGCGCGAGGGCTCTGAACACTTCATCATCATTCCCCTTCTTGGCCGCGTTGAGAATAGCCGTAATGGAGGAAGAATCAACAAGACGGAGAGCGAGATCGTCGAGAATTGGACTGGTGTCAGGGACAGATTCCACGGACTGCATCAGATTAGCGAGCCCAGTGAGGGCGTTTTGTATGTCGGTGGTGTTACTGGAGATCGTTGTCGAGGCGGAGGATGATGATTCGTTAGGATTTGGGTTGTTGGCAAGGGTTTGCTTTGAAGACTCAACAACATCCGTGAAACATTCAACAATGCCACCATTGAGAAGGGGACCAAAGCTGCGAGTGTCGTCTGCATTTATTGACCCAGATATTTGAGCCAGGCATTGTAATGCCTTAGATCTGTTCTGCGTGTTGGTCCCAAGTGCCAAACTTATGAAGATACCGATTCCGCCCTCTTTCACGAGCCCTTCACATCCTTCTTTGGAAGCGCTCATACTGGCTATCGTCTCCATGGCATACCCCTCTTCATCAACATTGACGACGAGGTTAGATAACAGAGACGGAAGGTGAGATGCGAACGACGAGGGAGAGAGGACAGAGAGCTTGTGAAGAAGATATACGAGAAGATGTCGCGTAAGGGTGAGGGTAGCTTCCGACGCAGCGTCCTTTAGTTGCCGAGTTGTCGTTGAAATCGACTCCAAGAGGTTAATAGCGAGGGCAACGAGGTCGAGTTGTTTGACTTGTACTGAAGGCAATGAGCGAAGCGAGTCGTGGAAGGGGTTGTGAGAGTGTAGGAAGAATTGCCTTGTGTGGTTTCTTGATGCTGCTTAAAACTCCTCGTCTATTCTCACCTTGTACAAATCCACTGTAGGCCCCGTCACCACCACCAACGACGCCAATCGCAGATTTGAGCGCAGCAGCAACGGTTGATGAGGGGTAGGATGTTGAAAGGTAAGGAGTCAGGAAGGATAGTGTCGACAGCTGCAATAGGAGAGGTAAAGTCCCTCGTATGCACGTGAGCGTATGAAGGATCCGCAAGGCCTTTTCGGCATCGATCGTAGACCGTGATAGGACAGCAACGGACATAGTGGCGAGACGCTGTAATATCTCCTCCGTCGATAGGCTACAGGAGACGGGGGAAGGGGCCGAGGGAGAAGGAGGGAGGGAGGGTGTGGAGAGGAGGGCTGATAGATGTCGGGAGGGAGGTGGGCTAGAGGCCTCGGTAGAGGCAAGTGTCGGAGAAATTGGGGGTTGAGTGCTCTTCCTTCTCCTATCCGTCCATTTCTTCACGACACTGACGAGTCTCTCGAGGGCTCGTCCATAAGCGTCTGCTGTATCTACGACGATGAAATCGGATCACGGAAAGGGTTGGGGTTATATGGGTTAGATGCGAGAGCAAAGCGACGACTGAAGGGATTCCCTTCGCACCAATCTATCTCGGAGCGAGCAAGAGAAGAACTAACTAAGACACCCTTCGAACTCATGATCGACGCCATCCTTCACGATGCAATTTCTCGTGTGTCTCGCTCATTCTCACCTCCTCCCCGCTCTTGCGCCTCTTCCATAACTTCCCAGACGGCTTCTTCCATCTCTTTCCCCATCCCCCTTATGTCGTCCTCATAAGTCTCCACAGACGATATGCAGAGGAGTATGCACTCCAGAAGTTGAGGAGACACCGAGGAGAGGTTCGAGGGGGTGTCACTGAAGGCATGAGAACCGTTGTTCTTGACGCAACGCAACAACGACCTCATCACCCCCGACTTGATCAAATCCTCCCGAACCTCATCCGCCGCCATCTGCTTGATTTTTACTAGGAGTTCCCCAGCCGCGCTGCCTTTCGATTTACGTTTTATACGCGCGACTATCGTAAGCACCTCCTCCTCGAGGCTAACCTCGCGGGCGCCGAGGCGTTCTCCCATCTGCGACGACGGAAGCAAATGCAGCAAGCCGTGGTGAGAGTTATGTAAGGGTTAGTATGCAGGAGCTACGCATCCTCCGCTCTCCTTTGACTCCTTGTCCATTCTCACCTCGCAGAGCTTCGCCACCTCTTCCCTCGCAATCGCCCCCCCCCTTCGCTCCGCTTGATCAATGTGATCGCGAACCTTTTGCATGAGCCGGTTCGATACTTCTTTACCCTTTTTGTGACGTATACACTCGTCGATTTCCAGTTCTGCGGCGGGAATGTGGTGAGCCGCGCAAAGGGTTGCATTAGCGAATACGCCGAATTAGCTTGCCCTTCTCCTCCATTGCCCTTCCTTCCTCTGCCGCATTCTCACCTAGCTCTTCGATCCAACTACCCTTGTCCCACTGGAAGGCCCCTTCGATCACGCCACCCTTGCCTCCTGCATAGACGAACTGCCGAATTCCCATGAGTTCAGCGCCTATGCAAAACCCCTCATCAAATTGCACAACCTCCACCCCGTCGAGGGTGACACTAACGCACCCGTCGGAGGAACGGAACGATAGCTCCGCCCTCACAAACTGATTTTGCGGCAGGCGCACAGCAAGGAGTGTGACAATGCCGTTGTCGGCATGACATCTGACAACAATCCCCTCTGTCTCGGTCGCTATCGACTCGAGGTCTTGGAGCGTACCGCAGCAGAAGCCAACATAACCGCCCGCAACCTTCTCGAGATCGATGACGACACGAAAGTAACCCGATAAGGCTGCCGGGGGTGGGATTAAAGGAGGAGGAGGGAGAGAGGTTGGGGAGGAAGGGAAAGAAGGAGATGAAGGGAGTACCCAAGAAGTAGAGTCCCGACGTGGGGAGGCAGGAGAACTCGTCGAATCGAGAACCTTTAGGATCTCCGAAGCGAGCAGGGTAGAAGGTGGGTAAAGCCCAGGGACAATATCTTCACTTGGCTGAAGAGGGAGAATGGAGTGGTTCAGAGAAGAGAGAGGGACGAACTTGACACCAGAAGACGGAGAAACGGAAACACTAGGAGAGGAATACGGATCATCACCCCCGTAAGTATCGTCAACCCCATTGGTAGCTGAAAACATAACAATTTGATCCAGACTGTCTTGGCGAAAAGGGGGCAATGATGGGAAACTGGCTATGCTACGCGTTGAAAAAGCAAGATTGCCGATAAATTCCGAAACACAAACTCAGAATCACTATTCAATGAGCTCAAAGACCACTTCAAAAAAAGCAAGAATGGGAGAAAAATGAAGGCAGCCAAAGTCAGCAGAATTTAATTTATTTGCAAATTACGGAATGAGTTCTTTGACGAACACTCAGACGACGAAGCCATGTACTATTGCTGACATCCCAATCGAGAGCCACATCCTCCCCTTTCTTCATTACCCATCCATTGCAAATTTAAAGGCCACCTCGACCCTCTTCTGGGATTCTATCAACAAATTTGAAAAGCGTAGCCGACTTTTTTTGTCGGCATACGACCTGGACAAGGTTAAGAGTTTACATGATTATATCCATAGAAGCAGCCCCCCCGACAACAACGTTGGCACCCAACACCCCAACCTAATTGATCCCTCCTTCCTCTTCAAGTTCATGAACCTAATTGTTGCGTCAGGGGCATTACCGTACGTTTCATCGCTTCCTCTCAACCCTCTGAAGCCAACGATACTAGCATCCGCGATATTCGCAGCCCTGATCGACCCGACTCTGCGACCAAAGGTCACCCCATATATAATTCGTGCTGTGGGTCTGCGTCTCGAATACTCGCAATTTGGGACTCTCCAGAACGGTGGCAATGGATTCAGAGGTCGCGACATCCCGCACGTTTTGGAGCTGACTGAGGGAGAGGTCTGGCAGGGTCTTAGGGGGCAGAATGCTAGCACCACTGATAAAGCGAAGGAAATGAAGAGGATCTGTTGCTTAACCCAACCAATGAATGTCAGACCTCCAAGACTGTTGTATGTAATCGACACGTAGACACGTAGTTCACACTTCAAAAGCCACAACCTTTTCTTTAACGTCACACCCCCCTCCACCAAAACCCACCCCCTTCTCCCCCTCCTACACTTCCACCATGCAAATGCCCCCCCCCAACTTCTCGAAGACGCTCTTATACTCCACCCCTCCCTGCTTCTCTCCCTCCCCCCCCCCTCCTCCCCCCCCACTGACATCCTCCACAACCCATACATACAGCTGGCTCTCCATTGTCTGGGGCATGACAATGTTCTCAAACTCAACTTCTCCCGCCTCTGTCTCTAGAACGATTTCCTCCACCATCTTGGCCCTCTCCAGGAGCTCTGGTTCCTGCCCGATCTCTCCCACTACGTCGATCTCCTTCTTGCCGTCCTCCGCCTCGGCCTCAGCCCTTAATTTCTCGCACGCTTCCTGGTATTCCTTGCTCCTGTTGGCTGAAATCCTCGCGTACTCTCCCTCCATATTTTCCAGTTCAGCGTACACGCCGGTGTAGGCCTCTACGTCCATGTCTCCCGCCCCCCACACGGCGAGGTTCTTGAAGGTAAGGGGTCCGCTTGGGTCGGGGTTGGAGACCTTAACTCCTTCCTCGATCGCCCCCGCCCCCTCAGCGGCCTGTCCAGTCCACACAACCTTCCCGTCTAGGGCTAGCTTCACCTCCACCCCCTTCACCGAGCACAACAGGCTGTGCCACGATCCCCTGCTGATAGGTTCCAGGCCCTCGACCGCCTCCTCCCCCACCTTGACTGATGATCCAACGATGGAGATGGCAACACCGCCGAAGGACAGTAGCTCCCCTCCCCTCTCCTCATCTTTTTCTCCACCCCCCTCCTCTCCCTCCACCTCGGCTAGGGCGAAGTCTACCGCCACCGTCGTTCTCTCTCCCGCCTTCAAGACCTCGGCCCCCTCCTCCCCCAGCTTTTCAATTTTACCCGTAATGGCCCCCGCCCCCTGCGCGGCCAACGCGATGCCTCCGTTCTCCCCTACTCCCCCCTCTTCCAACTCGCCCCCTTCCTCGCCCTCGTACTTGAGTCCCCCTTCCTCTCCACCGACGGAGCTAAAGTCCTTCCAAGCCTTCCACAACTCGGCGCCCCTGAACCTCTTTTCCCCCTCGCTCACCTCCGTCTTGGAGGGAAGACGGGAGAAGAAAGGGACAACATCGTCGCTGACCCAGGCAGGGATTGCGTTGGGAGCGAACTCTTTCTTTTCCCCATCTCCCCCCTCCGCCTCCACCTTCGCTGCCTCCTCTGCCTCCTCCGCGCTCTTCTTCTCAAAGTCGATGGTTCTCAGTGTGAGCTTCACCTTCCTCCCCCCTTCACACGTCGCAGGAGGAGGTGCCAAAGGCAGATTGGAGATCCCAATCTTTGCGCCAAAGGTTTCAGCCGGGGCGCCTGATTTAGATCCTCTCCTCCCCGCCGAACTGTCCCTCCTCCCGCTCATACTCGCTGCGGCTGCAGCTTTTGTATCTCCCTCCTGCCAAAGCACACATCGAGCTACAATCTTTGGACAAACTGCACCCGGCGGTGCCTGCATGACTGGGGCATAGTTCTCCACCTCGTCCTTCTTCGCCCCCTTCCCCTTCTTCCCCTTCTTATCCCCCCCGCCCCCCTCGGGCGCACCCTCTTTGAAGAGCGCGCAGACGCCCGAAGGACTGTCCTTCGGCTTTCCCTCGGTCCACTTTCCACGGTAAGTGATCCCGGTCTCCTTGCACTCGTAAGTCCCGTCACCCTGCATAGTTCCTTCAGCCCACTCACCCTCATAAGTCCCCATGGTCGCACCATCATCGCCTCCCCTGAACTGGGCGACCCCGTCGCCAGAGAACATGCCATTCGCGAAGGTTCCCCTGTAAACGATCGACTTGGTCATTGACACGCCGTCGCCCTGGATCTTGTGGTTTGCGAAGACGCCTTCGACAAAGTCGGACTGGTCCTTACCCCACGTCAACTTTCCCTTCCCCTCCCTCTTGTTCCCCTTCCAGATTCCTTCGTACCTCATCTCCTTCTCCTTGAGGAACTCAACGCCGTATCCCTCCCTCTCCCCGTCCTTCCAATTGCCCTCGTACCAACTCCCGTCCTTGTACTCTCTTCTCCCCGTCCCTGTGATTTCCCCGTCGAGGAAGTCCCCGGTGTAAACAGAGTGGTCGTGGAGCGTGAAGCTGCAGGTGGTGGTTTGAGGAATGAATGAATAGATTGATGATGAGCTGGGTGAGAAGAAAGTAGAGCGCGGAGGAATGCAGGAGGAAGGGCAGGAAATAGGAATGTAGCGACTACATGATGTTCTCCACGAAATCTCTCCCCCCTCCCCCCCCAATACCCCAGTCCCCCCCCCCCCCCGGCTGCTTTGCCTCACTCACCTCCCCTTCCCATCCTTCACCCCGTTCCTCCACTCCCCGCTGTACGTGTAAAAGCTCGTTGACTTCACCACCTCCTTCCCTTCTTCCCCTGTCCCCTTTTCCTCAGCCGGGGCACTGTACTCATAAGTGCCCTTGCCATGGCGGATGGCCGGTCCGTTGGACACCTCAATAAGGTCTCCTGTGTAACGGCCCATGTTATGCTATCGTGTATTATTTTGTGCGCTCTGAAATCGACCAATTTGCTTGCCTTCTAAAATGTCCCCACAACTCCTCCCCCACAACCCTCAACAGTTGCTTCTCACATTATTTGACTCATGTTTTCCCTTGGCACTGTCACCATGACGTATTTTTTTTTGCCTCCCGACATCTCACCTAGCCCCCCCTTCCTATCAACCCAAAAGTCAAACGTGCCAATGGCTAACCTGCCCCCCTCTCCCCCTCCCTCTTCCATTAAAAACCCCCTGTTCCCCGCTCCCCCCCACCGCTCCCTCCTAACCCGAACCCCTTCTCCACTCCTCCTCCCCCGCCCGTCCCCTTCAACCCCCCTCAATGCTTTTACACCTTAAAAAATACAATCATAATTTTCGCAGCTCTCATGCATCACCAAAACCAAAGTCCACGAAACCAGCAAAACAAAATTTCAAGCCCATGTGTCCTCCCGAAAACGGAATCACCGCAGAGGGAAACACATCCACGGCCTCGACCACCGAGACCCCCAGCACCGTTGCAACTGTGCCTTCCTTCCACAAGAAGATGGGCTTCACTGATACCATCTTTAGCGGCACCTGGTACATAGCCGAAGGATGGGAGTATTACAAGGGGAACAAGATCCAATTAAAGAACGAGATCCTTAGTGGTCTTACAGTTGCCATCGCTCAGGTCCCAGAGTCTGTCGCTTTCAGGTGAGAATGCCCAAGGAACTCCTAATTCCATCATTCCCCCCCCCCCCCTTGGCCGACCACCCACTCATCTCTACTGCACCGAGCCTTTGCTCTGAATTTCCTTAAAAACTGACACCCCTTCCCCCGTTAATTCCTTCAGTTTCGTCGCTGGCGTGAACCCCCTCGTCGGTCTCTACGCCACATTCTTCCTTGGGTTGATCACTGCCCAGGTCGGAGGTCGCCCTGGTATGGTTAGTGGTGCAGCGGGGGCAATGGCTGTCGTCGCTAGGATAGTAATGCAGGCCGAAGGCGGCCTGTTCGACGAGGCCAAGCTTGTTGAGCGCGGGGAGATTGCCACGTGCGTTGGGTGCAAGAGTCTCAGGGAGCAGGCTGATGACAAGCGTGTTGAGTACCTTTTCTTCGTCATGTGGGTTGTCGGAATCATGCAGATCCTTCTCGGGTTGTTCCAGTTTGGACGCCTCGTGAAGCTCATCCCCCAGACCGTCATGACTGGATTCGTTAACGGCCTGGCTACCATTATCTTCATGGCTCAGCTCGAGTCCTTCCAGGAGCTCGACTGGAGGAAGTCCTTCGACTACTTTGACACCAACGAGGATGGGAAAATCACTTTCTCCGAGACCACAGATGTCTTCGCCAAGGACCTCCCCACCCTCACCAGCCTTGAGCTCAAGACTGAGATGAACGAAATTTTCAACCAGACCGACATTAACGAAGATGGCTTCATTAGCTTTTCAGAGTTTAAGCACGACGAGGAGTTCGCCATCCACGACGGGCACGATGAGCACAAGATGTGGCGCACTCTCGGACAGGGCACCCTCTGGGTCATGCTTTTCTACGTCTTTGGCTCCATGTTTGTGGTCCACTTCTTCCCCCGCCTGACCAAGGTTGTACCCTCCTCTTTGGTCAGTATCATCTCCTGCCTTTTCCTCGAGCACGTAGTCTTCAGAAACATGGGGATCGAGACCCCCACCGTCAAGGACATGGCCTCCGTCAAGGGCGGCCTCCCCGTGTTCAAGATCCCAGACATCGACCTCGACTCTGAGTCCTTCATGATCTGCCTCCCCACTGCCATTTCCCTCGCTCTCGTGGGAATCATCGAGTCCGTCCTCACCCTCCAGCTCGTCGACGAGATCCTTGAGGACATTTCCGACAGTAGTGGAAGGTGCACCCAGGAGTGCCTTGCCCAGGGCGTCGCCAACCTCATGTCCGCCATGTTCCAGAGTATGGGTGGAGACGCCATGATTGGCCAGAGTACCATCAACGTCAAGAGCGGAGGCGTCGGCAGGCTCAGTACCACCTTCGCTGCCATCATGTTCCTCTTCTTCATCCTCGCTCTCAGTACCGTCATTGAGCTCCTTCCCGTTGCCGCCCTCACCGGCGTCCTCTTCATGGTTGTCATCTACACCTTCGACTGGAGCTGCATTGGACTTATTTCGGGCCTCGAGCTGAAGGTCGGCCGTGCCAACGACGAGGAGGCCATCAAGGAGGCCGCCAAGGTCAGGATGATGAAGGCCGGAAGGTGCCGGTGGCAGGACAGTGTCCTCATTGTTATGGTCACCGTAGTCACCGTTTGGACCAACCTGGCCATCGCTGTCATCATCGGCGTCATCTTGGCCGCTCTCCTCTACGCTTGGGATACCTCCGACCACCTCAAGGTTACCACCTCCGTCAACGTTAGCAGCTGCACCAAGACCTACACCGTCTCGGGGCCCTTCTTCTTTGCCTCCGACAGGGCCTTCAAGAACTACTTCACCACCTCCGCCGACCCGCAGAACGTAGTCATAGACTGCACTGCAGCCATCCTCCACGACTACTCCGCCATTGCCGCCCTCAATAGCCTCGGGGAGCGCTACGCCAGCCAGGCGCCCCCCAAGTCCTGCGTCGTGAAGATCAGCGACGAGACGAGCAGGGCGCTGGTGAGGCTGCACGGGAGCAGGCTGAGGAACGTCAAGGTCGAGATTGAGGGGGGGGGGGATGGAGAGGAGCAGCAGGAAAATAACGAGCAGATGATGCTTCTGGCAGCAGGGGGAGAGGAGAGGCTTTAAATGTTAGCACTACACGGACGAAAATTTAATGCATACACGGATAGACGAATAATCATGTACGATATAAAAAATACTATCCTATTAGTTCCGCAGTCCGCATCTACGGATGTTACACAAATTCATCTCCCTCCCCCTCCTCTTCCCCCATGCTATCTCTCAGATTCGTAGTCTTGAATACCTTGACAACTTCCACGCAGTCTTCGTTCTTCTCCCCCCCCTCCTCCTTTTCCCCTTCCCCCGCTGTCTCTTCAGCGGCTGCGTTTCCCGTGAGGCCCTGAACGTCAAAGAGCGTGATGAGGTCGTGCTCCCACCTCATTAGGTTAGCAGCTGAGTTACAAGTCATTACCTCCCACGCGTAAGGCGTGAAGAAGACCTCCGGGTCCTCCTGCGTGGGGGGGAGGTGGGGAGTTTGAGAATTTTGAAGGTACCCCATTGAGGGGGTTGCCCCCCCCCTCACCCGCCCAAACGCTCATCGTCTCACCTCCTCCTCGTAATTATAAACAACCTCTTCCTCCTCTCCCTTAACCACATCCGCCCCCGTAACAGTCTCTGCAATTTCCCTCCTAATCGCGTTCTTAATGTTCCCCATGTTCCTCTTAAGTATATCTAAAACATCATCAGCAGTCCAGTTATTACCCTCCCCCCCCCTTCCCCCCCCTAAAGCTTCCTCAGCAGCTGTTACTACGGCTCTTATCCTACCACCGCCAGCGTATCCACCCTCGGAATCTGTACCCTTAACGTTACCAAGGACGTCGTGGGCGCGGTGGACGAGACTGTAAACTACGTGGATGTTACCCTCGACTCTGTCCTCGGATAAGGTGGAAGAGACGAAGGATACGAGGGAGGAGGCTGTTGAGGACATCATACCGGAGGGATCGCTGGGGGGGCGGACGGAGTTGGAATTTTTGAGGGAGGACTTTAAGTTTTAAGTTTTACCTGGTCACATTTTGATTAAGAGATAAACAAACTAACTAACTCACCTTCGACTGCTCCTCTTGACGACGTCAACCATGACCTGCGTGACCCTCAAACTAGCGTACTGCAATCGTGTTCGTATATTCCAGTGGTGTTATGTTAGATTCGTCTCCCTTTCATTATGCTTTCTTCTTTGTGCAGGTTTTGTAAAAACCTCCTTTCACTCCCCCCCTTCCCTTACCTCGTCCAAATTCCTAACATGTACTTTAACATTGCTAATAACCGCAAGAGTATTCCCCAGTAAATACCCGTCCTCCATCCTATTAAGATTCCCCGTAACAAGTCTCGTCATAATCAAAACCAGCAGACTCCCCATGCTCACGTTCCTTAACCTCCGTTCCCCGTACCACGGTACTTCCCGTATGAATACCCGGGTGAAGGAGTCCGTGCAGAAACCGTATGTTGACGACCATATTAGTAGCATGATAGCGCATGTGTATAGTTGGTGTATGCCTCTAATTCTTCTTAGCTTTGGTCGTGACCGGGATGTCATGTCGTATATTGAACGGATTATTGGACGGGCTATCTTGTCGAGGTCTGTCCTGCTTTTAACGTGCTCGTCGAAGGCGACGTTGGTTGTGGTTAGAAGGTAGAGGAAGAGAAGGTTGGACTCGGATATGTTGGGAGTGCTGAAGGATAGGAAGAGACGAGAGTAGGAGGTGGTTATGGTATCTGATGAGGACGAGGTGGGATCAACGGCGCGGCTTGAGTCCTTCATGTTTTTGATAGCTGCAGGGGGGTGGGGGGGGGCAAGTATTAGTTTTCTCAGTAGGTCGGGAACTCGGGGGGGCTTGGCGTGTTAACTTTTTATTGGTTTTGTTCTCACCTTCGTAGAATCCGTTCCCCCACCCCCTTCTTTCCACCATGAGTATATTGACGAGTGCAACCTTAAGTTCCATATAAGGTTCCTTATTCACGTTAACCGTCCCGTCCGGTGGTACGTTAAAAGCGTCTCTTATAGCATCCTCCCTCCCTCTCCTCCCCCCATTACCACCGTTTATTAACGTCCCAATAATCCTGAAAGGCAGTGCGAGTAAACTGGTAGTCGCACCTAGCACTCCTAACGATATGCTCACAATGCTATCCTTAACACCTCCAAGTCCTACTTCCCCAACCAAATCGGAGGGGGTAACCTCTGATACCCTACCACCATCGTCCGCGTTTAAACACAACGATGTGTCCATACCCATAACTGCGTATATACCAGAGGAGGAGTTGTCACTTGAAACACCTGAGGAGGTATTTTCCTCCTTCAATGTAGTTTCAGCGATAGCGTTAACCCACGTCTGAAACACCTCAACCTCAGCTAAATTCGTCGTCCCGACCTTCTCCTTCGTCCCTGTCTCCTTCATGTAATCCATCCCTCCTGTGTGTTTAGTGATTTCCCTAACAGTACATTCAACGAAACTCTTAGCCTTAACCTTATCACCGTAAACTAAATCCTTCACACCCCCCTCTTTCCTTCCCTCCATATCTTTAGTGCTTCTCCAACCCTGTCCGTAAAGTACAGCAGGTCCTTTAGAATTACCAGCTAAACTAATTACCCTAATAAACCCCGCGACAACCGCGAACCTACAGTCTACCTCTGTTGGATTTTTCGGTTCAATAGACATGTGTATAAGCGACATATCAACATAGTGTTTAACGTATTGTATATCAAGGTAGTCATCAATAGTGTATTCTAAGTTCTCACATGGGGGTGTTAATGATACGCGTGTTAATGAGGTTACGATGGAGTCTAGGAGAGAGGTTAGGGATAGGAGGAGGGAGGAAGGGGCTTTTAGGGAGAGGATACGCTTGTAGGATTCAGAGACTGGGATAGGAACTTCTAAAAAGAAGGGGGGAGGGGAAAGATGTAAGACACTTTGTGGGGTTTGGGGTTTTGGTTGGGTTTGAGGTGTTGGGGTGGTCGTACATCCCTCCCCCCTCCTAATGTAGTAGTCTTCTCAC
Source organism: Triparma columacea (assembly GCA_030267965.1). NCBI lineage: Eukaryota > Bolidophyceae > Parmales > Triparmaceae > Triparma > Triparma columacea. Next base: position 79,334 of record BRYA01000233.1, read on the forward strand.
CTACTTGAACTCCCTCTCCTTTTAGAATGACCTCAAGAAGCACCCCAAGCAAACCATAGAGGAAAGTGAGGTTCTTGGTTGACCTCATTATGCCGATTGTTTCTGCTGTTAGGTCTACCATTTGTGATGATGATTGTGTTGTTGATTGTGATGGTGTGGTTGTGGACGTATTTGACGTTGAGGGAGAGTTAGTGTTGTTTGTAGAAGTGTTTCTCTGTGGGTTTCTCCAAATGTTATTCCATATTCTATTTGTTTGTGTTATATGATGTGTTGTGTTTGTTATATTTGTTAGTGTTGTAGATATGTATGATGTGTGTGATTGATTATTCTCAAATGACGTTAATTGACGAATAATTGAAGACAGTATTGTTGAGGCTGTGGTATTGGCTGTTCTAAATTCTTCTGTATTTGATAATGAGCTTTCAGATGATGATAGTATGTAACTATATAGTGGAATAGGACATGTTAGTAGTGTAAGAATATATGATGGTACTTGTATGCTCATTTTGTGTCTTTTTCATTTGAGCTTTAGATTTCGAAGTTTTTCTCCTTTCTTTTCTCCTTTCTTTTTCTCTTGGGAAAAGGAGGATGTTTTGAGGGAAGAACGAAATGTTAATTTGCAAAATGCCTTCGTCCAATTTAAATATCCCGCAACACCTCTTTTTCCCGTGGAAATGGCAACACATTTCATCTTTTCTCTCCCTTCTTTTGTTCCCCCACAATCACACTCCTCTACTCCTTCTCTAGTTTTCATAGTTTTTTCTTAAAAGCGCTTTCAAACCCTCTTATCGTCATCAAAAAAGGGTATCGTTTGGATATCTCTATTGTTATCTATCGAAAGATAAGATTGGATATACGATAAGTCGCTAAATTGGGCTATTTATTCAAATCCCAATCCATCGACCCATCTCAATTTATCCATTCATTCACCCATTTATACAAATACCTACAATATAACACATTATACGTACAACACACCTAATATATAGCTACTACACCAACTATAGATATGGATAAATACCCAAATGAGCATAAAATACCTCTCACCAAAACAAGGTGGGGAGCACCGACAAGCAGTCTGACAAGCAATCCAAATAAGACTAATCAAACAAACAACGAAACAGCAGCAACTAATCAAACAAACAACAACGAAGAAAAAGGAGAAAAAACAGACAGGAAAAGGCTTGAATCTATCGAGTTCAAATCAAGGATAGTCATCGACCCATCTCCACCCACAAGAAAGGGCAACCATGAAACAAAAGAGCTAATAAAATGGATGAACTCACAAAGTAACCCCAAACCCGGAACCCCTACACCAGAGGGTGGATTCATGTGCACACCAGAGGAGGACAAGCTCAGGGAGGAGATCCTCCAATACCTCTCAGGTGTGGTTACTGAAATATTCCATCCCCCCGACAAACCAGGCAGACCACCCTCAGATACGACGGAGGAAACCTCCTCAACCTCCGTAAAACCTGCAGCCTTCACCTGGGCGAGCGCAGTAAAGATGGGGGTTGTTCAATCCGCAGGTGTAGTAACTACCTCATCCGGAGAGTCAGAAGAGTCCTCATCATCTACCCTCACAACCAACAGCACCACCTCTTCATCCGTACCCCCCCCCCCAACCCCGCCTGTCTTAATACCGTTTGGTTCGTACGCGTTAGGAGTCCATGGGAAGGGGAGTGATTTAGACGTATTATGTCTAGCACCATCACCTACTACTACAGGTCAGGTAGGAGAAGGGGAGAATGCCTTTAGCGGGAAACAACAGGGAGGTGTACCTAAGATTGAAAGGGAGGATTTCTTCAAAATGCTGGAGGGGAGATTCAAAGACAACACAACTAAAGACGATGAATGGACAGTTAAGGACGTCTGTAATTTAGGCTCAGCCTTCACACCCGTAATAAAGTTCAACGTAAACGGTGTCGACGTTGATATGGTATACGCCCAACTTGACGGCACAGGGGAAAGTGGGAAGGAGGTGGAGGGTATATATGAAAGTGATGGTTTCGGGAAGGGGATGGACGATAAGGGGGTTAGGAGTGTTAATGGGGTTAGGGTTACTAAGGCTATATTAAGAACCGCTGGAGGGGGGAGGGGGGGAGGGGAGGAGGAGGAGGGGGAGGATAGGAAAGAGGTTTTTAGAGTGGTGTTAAGAGCGGTTAAGGAATGGGGGAGGAGGAGAGGGGTTTACGGGAACATTCTAGGGTTCCTAGGGGGGATCAACTGGGCTATACTAACGGCGTTCGCGGTACAGAGGTACCCGAAGAAAGGACCGAGCGAAGTGCTTGAGGGGTTCTTTAATATATGGAGCGAATGGAAATGGCCGAACCCTGTACTGTTGGGACCAGTTAGACAAGATAAACCAGAGGGGTGGAACAATGTTGGAGGGGTTTGGAACCCTGTTAATAATAGGAGAGACGGAATGCAGGTGAGGGGGAAAGAAATTGGGGACCTTTGAAAACTACGAGAGAGGATTACTTTCTCTAACCAACCCTAACCCCCCCCCCCCACCATATTTTTCAGGTCTGCCCGATCGTAACGCCGGTGTACCCTGCGATGAACAGCAGCTACAACGTAGGCAGGAGCCAGCTCCGTCGTATGAAGTTTGAGTTCGAGAGGGGTAAAGAGGTCGTCGGGGATATCATGAAGGGGAAGGAGGGATGGGGGAAACTCTTTGAAGATGACGGAGGGTTTTGGAGGAGGTGAGAGATAGAGGGGGGGGAGAAAGGCAAAAGGTTGGGAACGTGCATTATCGACGAGGCTATGAGTGAGAACATTCAAACCTAACAAATATATATACTAAACGTAACAGGTTCCCAGCATACGTGAGAGTCGTTATTACAGCAGTAGACGGTGGATCTGAGGGTTGGTTCAGGTGAGGGGACCGGGGGCATATAGGTCGTTTGGTTGGGTTTTCTTCGTGTTTTTTTTGCCGGGTGGGGGGGGGGGGGTAAGACGATAAATTTCCAAGTTTACGACCCCCCTCTCCCAACCATAAAGCTAAAACCCCTCCCTCGGTCGCCCTCCCCCCCCTTAGGTTCGTCGAGAGTAGGCTTCGTGTCCTCGTCGCAGGTATCGAGGGTAACTCAGGTTGCGTCGAGGCCCACCCCTGGGGCAACGTCTTCAAGACCTCTCCCCTTCGTCGTGAGTTCTGGATAGGCCTAAGGGGCGGCAACGGTGTGTTGGACCTAAAGGGTTGCAGCTCAGAATTCGTGTACGGGGTTAACGGGTGGGAGGGGAGGAGGAAGGGGATGGAGGTCGCGGTTGATAGCGTGGCGGGAGGAGCGTGGGGGGGGGGGATGGGGACGGCGATACAGGGGAAGGGGACGGGGAGGGGGGGAACGACGAAGCAAGGACAGATACAACAGGGACAACAAGGATTACAACAACAGCAGGGACAGCAGATGGGTATGCAACAACAGCACAAGCAGGGACAGCAGGGGGGGGGGAAGGGGAAGGGAGAGAAGGGGGGTAGGGGGGAGAAACAGGGGGGAGGAGGAGGGAAAAGGAAGGGTAGGGTAAGGAAGAAGGGGAGGGGGGGAGGACAACAGGGAGGGGAGAAACAGACGACGGGGGAGAAACAGACGGGAGGGGGGAACAAGAAGGGGAGGGAGAAACCGGATATAACAACGGCGGAAAATATGATGAGCCCAACGAAAAAAAGGAGGGAGGGGTAAAGAAAGGGAAGTGCATTTTTTGGAACACGATTTTCTTTCACTAAGGGAGGAAGGGGAATATTTATCATCAAAAATCGTGTGAACGACCATGTTGCTTGAGCACAGGGTTTGTTGGAGTCTGTCCCAAAAAATGAAGGAATTCCGGAGGAATCTGTTTCTTCAGAAAACCTCCTCCCACACACACTCCCCAGAAGACCAAAAAAGCCTCATATCATCAAAAAACAGTCTTTCCATACTCTTCCCCCCCCCCCCCTCCATCTCTCCCTTTCAATCATGTCCGCAAATGCCGGAACAAGCATGGGTAAGTCCTCCCCCCTTTTCCCTTCCCTTAAAAAGCTCCCCCACTCCGGTCATCTCCGGGGTCTCCCCATTTTCTTCTCCATTAAAACCCCCAAACTTACTAACTCCCCACCAATCGTACCATAAAATCAAACCCACTACCCACCTCCTCCTCTCCCCCCCCCCCACTCAGGTAAGATGCGTTTATTAGCAAAGTTAATGAAGCCGCGTGCATCCTACAAGCCTCAGCTCCAAAACAAGAACGCTCTACCTTCCAAGTGGCACATCCTCCGCGGAGACACCGTCGCCGTAATCGGTGGTCCCGTCTCTGCCCGTGGTAGTCGAGGTGTCGTTAAGGAGGTTATTAGAGATAAAGGTAGGGTTATTATAGAGGGTGTAAACATGCGCGAGCGTAAGCTAAAGGGTAAACCGGAGCTTGGGATTAAAGCCGCCGTTGTTAAGAGGGAGGTTAGCGTGCATTACAGTAACGTTAACCTGGTTTGCCCGGTTACCGATTTACCTACTAGGATTACCAGGAAGTGGCTGGAGGACGGGACCAAGGTTAGGGTTAGCAAGAGGAGCGGGGCTATTATACCAAGGCCGGAGGTACTTAAACAAAGGAGGAGACCGAAGAGGGAGAATGTGGGGGAAAGGGAAACGGGGAAGGATGACGTTTGGGAAGAAACTTTCGATGGGGACCTAAAGAAGAGGTTGTGAACGTTAGTTGGGGGGTGGGAGGGGGGGAGGGAGGAGGGAGGATCTACATGTGATTTAAGAAAAGGGGTTTGACTTTCGCATAAAATAAACAGCTTCAGGGTTATGGCGTGATGTAATTTTAGCCCCTCCTCCCCCTCCCTCTCCCCACCACCACCCCTCCCCACCACCACCCCCTTCACCGCCTGTAGTCGATATTATCCCCCCCCCCCACCCCTCCCCCCCCCATACTAACCTTCATGCTTTGTTTATGTATTTTCCCCTGTTCCCCAATCCCTTTCAAAATGCTAACAATGTTAGTCTCAAGTACCATCCCCCCCATAACGATTTCATCCAGCACGTAGTGGACCTTGTCGGAGTGGAAGATTAGGTCGAGCTCGCAGACGTTCTCGAAGCACTTGTCGAGAGCCTCGACGAAGACCTGGATTAGATCGAGGATACCGAGATCGGACTCCTGGGAGTCAACGCAAAACACAAAGTAGAGGGTGGCGTAGTGACGGTATATTAACTTCGTTGAGGTGCCGCACCAGGAGGGGACTGCATATATGGGGAGAGGGGGGGGGGGAGAGGGTGGGGGGAGAGGTGAGGGGGGGTGAAGGTGGTGTAGAAATTGAAGGTGTGTAACAGAGATGGCCATTTACCCAATTTGACCCCGTATTTCTTCTTAATTGTCATCCTCTCCCTTTCCTCTCTCCTCTCCTCTCTCCTCCTCTCTCTCTCCTCTCTCTCTCCTCTCTCTCCTCCCCCCCTTATCCCCCCCCCCATTCTCTCTCTCCCACATATCTCCTACATATCTCACCTGTACCCTCAAGGTAATTACAGAAGGAGTCAGGTCTAGAAGCAACTTGATTGAATATCCTTCTAACAACAGATGTAGATGATGTAGTATTAGGTATAGGATGATAGAACTTTGTAAGGCGAGGAGAGCCGTGATTGTTTACTATTAGGACTCCCTTTATCATCTTATGGTCTATTTGGGGATATTTGAGATACTATTGGATATGAAGATTTGTGTTAAAACGTTACTGCGCTTGAAAATGTGTTATTCAACGCAAAGGTGAAGGCAAAAGTGTAGGCAAAAGGCAAAACAGACCTCCTCCAAATTCCTTCAAAAAAGGCATAAAAAATGGTGAAAAGAGTAAAAGTCGCCGTTGAGGGTGAAACTCCTATAAAGGTGTGTAGAACGTGTAGAATAGCCTAAAAATAGGTTGAAATCAAGGGAGAAATCAACAAGGGGGGAGAAATATGGCATGGAGGAGGGGCCTTTATTTCAACAATATTACCATGTATGGGGATTTGCTACTGGTTTAGGGTTACTTTATGGGCATACGGATGGATACGTATGATATATACCGTAAAAAAACGTATAAATAAAAAAATAATACCCCAAAATCATCAACCTCGATGAGATAGAGTAACTCTATCTCACTTTAAGACACTCCTTCTCACACTACCACACCATAAAACCCAAAACCCACAGTCTTATAACTTCCGTAAAGACCTCCCCCCCTCAACAATCCCCCGAGCCTCTCCTTCCTCTCTTCCTCCTCCCCCTTCCTCTCTTCCTCTATCAACTCCCCCTCCCAAGCCTCCCGCCATCCTAAACTCCGACGAGCGCAAGGAGTCCCGCTCCCGTCGAAGGGAGCACTACAAGAGAATAGACGAGCTAGACGGTGTAACCCAGCCTTCCCACCTCTACGATTCCCCGCCTTTACTCTCCTCTCGTTCGAACTCCGTAACCCCACCTTCACGTGGTTCTTCCCCCAAGCGTCCTCCTACTCCTACAACGGCTTCTCCACCTGATGAGAGTAATGGGGGTAGACCAAAGACAAGTAGAGGCACTCGGAACCCTAGTCCTGATAAGATGGCTAGTTACGTAGTCATGAGTCCTACTAGCGATTTACCGGAAAGGGGGAGGGGGGAGGTTATGTACTTCGGGGGGGGGGGATTAACGGGACGGGGGGGGGGAGGGGGGGGGAAGGAGGAAGAAGAGGAAGGGAAGAGGAGACTTAAGTTCTTTGATTTTGAGGAGGACGTTGAGAGCAGCGTTGAGGGGGGTATGGTCAGGGGGGACAGTTTCGACTGGGGTGGAGGGGGGGGGGAGGATATTAGGAAGTCAGATAATATTTTCTTCGACAACGAAGACTACGGTGAATCGTCAACGTCCTCGGGGCCTGGGGGGGGGGGAGGAGGGGGAGAGGATTATGAGGGGGGGGGGATGGGAGGGGTGGAAGGACTGGAGGACGTTTATGCGGAACAGGGACGACTGCTACTTAGGATCGCACTTGGGATTTAAATATTTAGAAAGGATTTAAGGAGGGGGGAGGGGAGATAAAAGGGGGAGATTATGGTAGAGAAGAATACTAAAGGGAGAAACGGGGAGCGGGCTAGGAACAATTAGAAAAGGGTCTTGGTACGAAAAACTTAGACTTCATTTTGAAGGAGTTCAAGGGATTTTGTCGACTTCGGTCTTTCCAAAAGTCTTGGATCTTGGCTGAACTTACTAACAAAAAAAAAAAACCTTTTAACCGTAGACAAAAGAGGTATAAGAACCCCCTCCCCCACCCTCCCTCCCAAATCCCACCCCGCTGCCCAGTTAACCCATCGCCCCCATGTCTTCCCTCCCTTCCTGGCCTGATCCCTACCTCCTCCCCTCCTTAACTACCCCATTAGTCGATGACGTCTCCCGCCTCTCCTCTACCCCCATCTCCGCCCTCCACCAGCCCACCACCGAGTCCGAAGTCCTCTCCATCCTTCGACATGCCGCTAAAAACAATACCCAAGTCTGCCCAAGGGGCACGCAGCATAGCATGGGGGGTCACTCGACCCCCGGTTCACCCCTCGGTGTCTCCCTCGATACCCGTCACCTCCGTTCCATATCCTACGACCCCTCTACAACCTTGGTAACCTGCGGGCCCGGCTGTCTTTGGTCAGATTTAATATCCCACCTGGATAGCTTCGGGAGAGGGCCGCATACCCTGCAGAGCTACTGCACGTTCTCCGTGGGTGGTACGCTTAGCGTCAACGCGCACGGGATTACCTCTGACTCCTGCATTCACGCTTGCGTCTCAAGCCTACGGGTTGCCACGATCGGAGTCGAGGGGGAGCCTGAGGTGCAGACGGTGGGGCCAGGGGACGACCTCTTTGGCAGAGTGCTGGGGGGGTACGGACTGTTCGGGGTGATTTTGGAGGCCACACTCCTAACGGCACCGAACCATACCCTTTCGCAGGCCTCTTTGCAGCTCAACGTGAGGGACGGGGAGTTTCACAGAGTCTACCAAAACGTCTTATCGGACCCGAACGTGTGCGTGAAGATAGCGAGACTGAACATACTGGACGGCCTCCAGACCGCCCAGCTTATAATCTTCACCAAGGCCTCCCAAACCCCTTCCTCTTCTACGAACCTCGGCCTCAGCCCCAGGGTAATGGACTTGAAGACTCAGCTTCTATACAAGTGGGCTATGCCAGCCCTCCGCGAGCTCCGGTACTCCGTCGAGAAGACAACCGGTCAGGCCATCGACATGACTGGCGGTCAGAGTCTGACCCGTAACGAGCTCCTCTTCGAGTCCGCGGTCCCCCTCGCCAAGCTTTATGACTCCCTCCTCGTTTCAGACGACACCTTCGTGCTCCAGGAGTTCTTCGTGCCCTCCGAATCATTCCATCCATTCATCGACCTAGCCAGGCCGATTTACGATGACCTCAAAGAGCAGTCAACCCTCCTCCTCCTTAACACGACAATCAGATACGTGAGGAAGGACGAAGTTACGAAACTCCCGTACGCGAAAGCGGACTCTTACGCGTTTGTACTGTACTATAGAATACCGAGGACGAAGGAGGCAGACGAAGCGCTTGGGGTCTACCACAACAGATTCGCCCAAGCCGCCGTCTCCCTCAAGGGCACCTTCTACCTCCCCTACCGCAAGTGCTACCCCCCCTCCCTCCTCCTTAAATCCTATCCTGACCTCCCAGCCTTCGCTGAGGCCAAGAGAAGGTATGACCCCCGCAACCTCCTAGTCAACGCCTTCTACACAAAGTACATCGAGCCTCTCCTCCCCCCTCTCCTCCCGCTCTCCCCCCCCCCCTCCCCCCAACATCCCCCCCCCCCCCCCTTCACCCTCCCCCCTCCCCCTAATCCCCGCACCAACTCGTACCGCGCCCTCCTCTCCAACCCGTCGCTACGACTGAAGTTCAAGAAGCAGTTCCTAGTCACCATATTCGGGCTCGAGGACCCCGACACCGTCGTGAACGCCATGGTAAAAGCGTCGGCCGACCCTAAAAATGAGGACGATCTGAGCATCTTCAAGGCTCTCAAGTCCTCCATGTCCTCCTCCTCCTCCCCCCTCAAGCCCCTTCGTTCCATCCTCCAGCTGCGTCGTCAGAAGACCGAGCTCGTTCGCGAGACCCTCTCAATCCTCCACAAGCTCGGCGTCCCCTCCCTCACAAACTCCTACGTCTCCCTAGGCGACAACGGCAAGGTCGTTCTGCCCCTCATAGACGCCCTGAAGGTAAGGGGTAGGACTTACTGCGGCCACACGGCCCCGTGCGAAGGGACGGACATGCCGGCGGTGCTGGAAAGGGGATCGCTGAACGACGTGACGGACGAGTTCTTCAAGTTTGATTATATGGACGACTGCGAGAGGTGGCTAGAACCTTTCGACAGCACCGTCCCAGACGGAACCGTGGAGCTCCTCACCCTGAACCAAGGCCTCCACCACTTCCCACCATCCCGCCTCCTCCCCTTCCTCAACTTAATCCTTCGAAAGCTTTGCCCCGGCGGCATCTTCCTCGTCCGAGAGCACGACATGTCAGACGAGGAGGTCCCGATCCACATGCTAGACCTTGCACACTCTGTCTTCAACGCCCTTACAAGCGTCGAAGACGAGGAGGAAAGGAATGAAATCAGGGCGTTCAGGGGGATCAAGGAGTGGAAGGTGAGGGCGGGTATATCGGTATATTGGGAATATATTTTTGATTCGTGGAAAATTTCCTGACCAAGCCTGACCAACCCCCCCCCCTTCCCCCCTTCTCCATTCGCCAGTCGATCATCACGTCAGTAGGCTTCCAAGACGCGTACATCGCCGAAATGGAGCCCGGCGATCCAACTCGCGACCTAATGCTCTGCTTCCTGAAGCCCGGTTCCACAACCCCGATCAGCCTCAATCTATCATCTGCTCCCCGTAAAAACGTCGCGATCGAGCCTCCAATCTCCGACATGGTTAGAATGCTCCTCGGTCAGGTGCCCAAGGCGTCGTTTGGGCTCCTGAAGAGCATCATCAATCAGTTCGACGTCTCAACGCTCAAAGACGCCATCGTTCAATTCGCTGGGAAGAGGGGCTGGCCGACGGGGTCAATCGAGAGCGGACTCAACATGCTGGTTGAGGGGAGGTGAGATTGCATAACGAGGGGGTATGGTAGAAAGGAGAAATGGGGGGAGGCTTGACCCCAGCGACGACCTAACACACGACCAAACGACGACCCCGCAGCAAGATCGCATCGAGCATGCTGGAAAAGGCGGAGGTTAAGGATCACTACCAATCCGAGTGGCTGTGCCCGGAGATGTGGCTGATAATGCCCGTCGTTCAGAGGCGCGTTGAGGCAGGAAATGCCACGGAGACAGAGGTTAAGGTTATGGATTTCGTCAAGGCAAACTTACCCGCGCTACTTCTGGGTGACGACGAGAAGGAGGAGGGGAAGAAAAAGGAGGGCTCGTCGGTTTCAGTCGAGGAAGCAAAAACAGGCGAAGTGACAGGCGACGAGGTCCTCTCTACCCTCAAGTCCCTCCAGATCCCCGGCCTATTTGAACCCTCTTCGCTCTCGGCCAGCGGGTTCACGGTTCGCCAACAGGCGGCCCTGATAGCGCAGTTCGGCGGGAGGGACGCCTCTGAGGCCGCGGCCAACTTCTCCACGTACCTGACCCGCGCGTCTTGGAACGAAATGAAGGAGGAGATGAAATTATGCAAGACCTTGCCTAACAAGACGAACTTGATCGATACGGACGGCGCGCCGTGGAACAATGTGAGTTTTTGGAGTACGACGCAACGAATTTTGTCCCCCCCTTTACCACCCGTACATCCCCTCCAACCTCACACACTTTCCATTCCCTTCTCTCCCAACCTAGGTGATGCGCGCATTCCTCCGCTCCCCCAAGGTGGTGTTGAGATCACGAACTCGTACGCTGATGCGGATGGGAGGGCTTGGTAAACTCGACGACATTTACGAGCAAGAGAAGAGCGGCAAGAGCAGGAGCTCATCGATTGGCACAGCGAAACGCGTCCCAGCGACGGATGAAGTAAACAGAGTCATATCTAAGAACAAGCCAAGGATCATTCGCCAGGAGTTTGAGGGAGGCGTCTGCCTTAAGAACATTTCCACGATCGTCAGGTGAGACAGTGGGTGGCAAGGAAAAGAATACGTAAACCCCTTCCGCGACTAATCTTCGCTCATCTCAGCGCTTCGTTTGGGTATAAATCCCTGACGAGCAAGATGACGGACATAACTTTACAAGTAAGGGAGGCCCTCAACACTCGCGACGGCTCCCTCCTCTTACACGAGGACGACTTGGTCCTCATGAGGAACAGGCACAGCAGCGTCAAGGCCGGCGTCGACGAGTCCAGGGGCGCCCTGCTAAAAATAGCGACCCTAGGAATGGTCGGGAAGAACAAGCTCGTGCTTGAATACACTCAATTTTTGAATACACGTATTGAGGATGGGAACTGGTGGGGGGAAGAAGACAGGGCATTCGTGACAGAAGAACTTCAGAATTTCGGCATAACAAAGAGGCTGCACGAGAAGGAGGGCGGGGAGTACACCTTCTTCAAGCTCGTTGAGTGGATGCAGGTCGAGATCTTAGCCCTCTTTGCTGACAGCCTGAATCACACCCCGTGGTTTCGATTTCCTTTCTACGAGGTAGGTATGGAGTACATTAATATGCTGAAGGTCGAGTGCGGGGTGGTTGAGCGCGAGTTTGGGAGCCAGCGTGCCTTCGCAAGCATGGCTTTTTTGACGGACGCTATTCCAGGGGTTGTAATGGCTTTTTTGTTTGCACAACTGAGCTTGTTGGCGGTGCCTTTGAAGCTCTCCCAGCCGGCAAACTACGACGGCTTCGACAAGGAAACATTTTGCGAGGAAGTTGTGTGTGTAGGCATCACAAGCAAGGGCGTGGAGGAGGTTGTGGGGGACAGAGCACACAATGTGCGCTCTGTTGTCGGGAGAGAAGGGGAAGAGGTTGCTGTGGTGTTTGAGGTGCCTCCCTTCAAGGCGATGGGCGAAGTTTTAGAAAATATTGCAACCAAGATAAGAGGAGCGAGAGTGATTGAGATCAGCGGGCTGAGCTTCGTGCAGGTTCGTGTCTCGACCGAAGGAGGAAAGCAAGGAGGAGAGCAGTGGTTTGAAAGCGGGAGAGCGGGTCCAGGAGTAGAATTAATCGGCAAGTATCAGTTCACGATAGACAACACAACACCAGGTGTCAAGGGAAGGATACAGCTGGCCTTCAAGGTCAACGTTTTGAGCCTTTTGAACTTCATTAGATTCGTGACGGGGCTGCACAAGGAGGGGGTGAAGCTCGAACAAGTTTATGACTTTTGGGGGTAAAG
>BRYA01000234.1:8692-44696 GCA_030267965.1 Triparma columacea
TTGTCGCTTAATGGCTGTCTCATGACTTCCCCCGTCGAACCCCTCCCCGCTCCCTCACCTGTCCTTATACTCCTCCCCCCCCCTCATCCTCCCCACGCAGAACAGCAACCTCGCGGCCGTGCTACCGCTGCACTCACCGTCCCACGAGAGGGCTCTTACGGACACGGTTTGGGCGACCTGAGAGGTCGAGGGTCCGGATCCGCCGCTCCTCCACGTTGAGAATATAACACTCCCCAGGACCTGGAAGGTTTCGATTATCGTGTTCGTGCGGCATTGGGTTTTGGGGTGAGAGAAGAGAATGCGGGGTGGGGAGGCGCGGCGAGAAAAGGTGGGAGCGGACTACGCTAATGAGGCTATCTACATCTTGGAGATAATTTCCACACGCCCAAAAAAAACACTCACCTCCATATTCCACCCCTCCATATTCTCTTCCCCCACAGTCTTCCATACGTCTTCGAACCCTTCAACATCCCCCGGGTATAGCGTCGCAAGGGTCCTAAGTAAGTCCCTGACTTCCTCCCCGCTCCACTCCCTCCCTTCCTTTGCGTCTCTTGCATATCGAGACCCCACCGCCTTTATGAGCTCCCTTGCCGCTTCCGTGTTAACCAGCGTTCTTGAGGAGTCGGGGTAGGTCTTCGTAGTGTGTGTGTGTCTCTTATTAATCTTCTTAATCTTCTCCTGTTCCCCCACCATCCTCCCTACGCTCTTGCACATATCGACGACCTCTGCTGTCTCTTCGTATCCTTCCGTAACCTCAACCCTCGCCCTCTCCATCAACCTCCTATGTATGCGGCTCCGGAGGTTGCACAGGCTTTTAACCCCCTTTATACCTTCCCCCCCCCCCCCCTCCCCACGTTCGTTGTTTATTTCCCGAGCGACCTCGAAGGCTAGTTCACCCCCCTTCTCCCACTTCCCCCCTAGTCTCCCAACCTCGTACCCGAACCCTTCCATAACCTGTAGCATTTTAACCGCTCTTTCAGATCCCTCCGTCCTCTTACGTTCCCCCTCCACCTCCCCCTCACCTCCTCCCACCCTCCCACCTGTTCTCCCAATCCTAACCCACCTCCTACACCATACGTTAACAGCCTCAACAAGCACCTCCGTCCCAACCTCTTTCATGTTCTCCCCCTCCCTTTCAATTTCAAAATACGATAGAAATCTTTTCCTTCTCATAGTTTCCTCCACTCCCCCCTTACCTTTCCCCCTATTTTTCCCACCCTCTATAAATTCCTTCCTCCTCCATCTAGTATACCAAACCGCCGTCCTAACCAGTACTTCTAGATCCCCTCTCTTAACCTCCCCTATAAACCCACCATTTCTTAAAACGTCGTTCATGATAATTTCTGATATAAGTCTCCCTAATATAATCTCTTCGTTACTCCATTCAGATGGTGGGTTTATACAATATACTTTCAGCAATAACCGCGAGGAGCGAAGGAGGTTTAAGATACGTTTGTATGACATTTTACCGAAACCTGAACCTATTCTTTTATTCAGCTCCGAGATTACTGTGACTATGTTATCTAGTGTGGTGGTTGAGGAGGATGAAGAGGTGGGGGAAGGGATGGGGGAAGTATTACTACTCCAAACCTCGAGTGCGGCTAGGAGGGACATTGTGTTTAGAGATGATATTGATGATGGGCCGCGGGTGTTTATAGTGCGCAATACGGTGGCTGCAATGGCGTTGAGTTCTGCAGCTGTAAAACTTGGCTCTGCTTTGCGAGCTGCCTTTTTTGGGTCGGACTTTTTGTTGTTTGTTTGTACGTTGATTGTTGTTTCTATTGTGCTTTTGTCCGTGCTGTTTGTGTTGGGGTAGTTGTTGTTAGCATCTCCCTTATCAGTACCCTCATTCTCATGTCCCTCATTCTCATTTCTCTCATTCTCATCACCCTCATTCTCATCCTCCCCCTCATTCTGTTGATAGTTATTAGTCATATGTAGTATTCTATGTGTGTTGTAATTGATTCTGTTGTTCATAAAATCATCATTCTTTATTTGTGATGGAATTATATTCTGATTTCTATTCATTCCGTAGCCATTTCTATTGTATGTATTGTGAATGTGTGCACAGTTGTTGTATGTGTTAAGGAATCTAACGTTAATATATCCATTTGACGAGTTAAGAAGGAGAAAATGAAGGAGAAAAAGAAGAGAAAGGCGAGGTGAAGATGCTGATGTTTGGACTCTTTTGGATGATAGTAACGTCATTAACAACATTGACGAAATTAAGACTATTTAATAAAGATATTTACAACTATCAATATGTACCTCAATGTGATAAATATTGAGAGAGGGAGAGCAGAGGAAATGGACCAAAATATTTTGCCAGATTTGATTGAAACCGGAGTGAGCTTTTTTACTGACTAGTTTGAACGTAACGATGCCAACGTGTCGTGCTTTAAAAAATCCAATTGAACGATTGATTTAACAACGACGAGTTTATAGATATTCCAGAATGACTCTCCACAAAACTTTCGGGATCTTCTCACGTGTCTCAGTTGCCTTTAGCAGGGCTTCAACTTCTGTTCGTTTCCTCTTCAGACTACCTGATCCGCCGGGTTGATTCTCCACGTGATCCCAGGTTCCCTTGAGGCACAGCAGAGCGTTGACGCGTTCACGTACGCGGTGCCACCTAGAATGGAGGAGGTCCTCGACGGTCGACATGTTTTGATCAGCAGCGGCAGCGATTAGGGCTGTGCAGTTCGAGAAGCAGTCTTCACCGATGGAAACGGCAGGCGATAGAATGAGTTTCGTCAGGGCGGAGCAATCACTGAAGGCGGCACGGCCAATCGTCGTCACTGAGTCCGGGATTGTGATGGCCGTGAGGGAGGAGCATCCTTCGAAGGCATATTCGCCAATCGTTGTCACTCCCTCCGGGATGGTGATGGCCGTGAGGGAGGAGCATCCATAGAAGGTGAATTCGCCAATCATCGTCACTGAGTCCGGGATGGTGATGGCCGTGAGGGAGGAGCAGAAGTGGAAGGCACGTGCGCCAATTGTCGTCACTCCGTCCGGGATTGTGATGGCCGTGAGGGAGGAGCATCCGTAGAAGGCATATTTGCCAATCGTTGTCACTGAGTCCGGGATGGTGGTGGACGTGAAGGAGGAGCATCTACTGAAGGTGCCCTGCTCAATCATCGTCACTCCGTCTGGGATGGTGATAGCCGTGAGAGAGGAGCATTCGTCGAAGGCATATTTGCCAATCGTTGTCACTGAGTCCGGGATTGTGATGGACGTGAGGGAGGAGCATCTGTTGAAGGCATGTTCGCCAATTGTCGTCACTCCATCTGAGATTGTGATGGCTGCGAGGGAGGAGCAGAAGTGGAAGGCGCTTTCGCCAATTATCGTAACCGAGTCCGGGATGGTGATGGCCGTGAGGGAGAAGCATCCTCTGAAGGCGCCAAATCCAATTATCGTCACTCCGTCCGGGATGGTTATGGCCGTGAGGGAGGAGCATCTACTGAAGGCGCCCTGCTCAATCATCGTCACTCCGTCCGGGATAGTGATGGACATGAGGGAGGAGCATCCAACGAAGGCGCCCATGCCAATCATCGTCACTCCATCTGGGATGGTGATGGCCGTTAGGGAGGAACATTCCATGAAGGCGCCCTCGCCAATTGTCGTCACTCCATCCGGGATGGTGATGGCCGTGAGGGAGGTGCATCCCCAGAAGGTTTCATCGGCAATCGACGTCACTCCTTCTACAAAAGTCACTTCTGTGAGTTCACTATTGCCTCTGAAGCTCCCTGTCTCGTCTGTTTCATAGTACACTGCTGTTTGGGGCATTTGGGGAAGGGGAGAGTCCCGGGCTTGAGAGGATCTTTTCACCCGCCTTTTCGGTAACAGTTGAAAGCCTAAACTATTTGATACTGATTATCTGCGACTTCCTACATTATTCATAGGATAAGCAGGGTTAGTGTGGTGTGATTGACGATGAGCAAAGGATGTGATGGATGAAGAACAAGGGAGAGGGATGGTGAGACCCCTCAAGGATGCGTCAATTCGGCGGCAATAGCGGTTCTCTGCCCGATAGCAACCACAATATGACACTAATAATATCGGAAATAGGGCCCAAAGTAGTATTATCTCGTCTATAAGATGGTAATAAGACAGGGGAGAAAACCACGAATACTCGACCTTGATTGAAGGGGAAATAACTTGGTTCCTTGACGTGAATAGGAAACTAAAATCAACGATGGGAGAAAATACAACTGCATAAAGCCTTAACAAGGGTCATCATTGTCATTGTTGTCCACCTTACCTTTATTTTGATAGATTTATTTATTGCCCCTGTTTCTCCCTCCTCTGAGGGTGGGTTTGGCCAGGACCTTTGTGTTTTCCCCAAAACTACGATTTACACAGCTCTTATCCGATTCAGAGGAGAGGGGGGTGTTGAAGTACGCGGTTATTTTAAAAGGAATTAAACTTGACGCCCTCAAATATTCTATTTTTTTACCCAACAAACTTTAGTTCGGACAGCCTTAAATCCAACTAATCAAGCGCAAAGAGTTAGAGAAACTCCAGAATTACTCTCCACAACACTTTCGGGATCTTCTCACGTGTCTCAGTTGCCTTTAGCGGGGCTTCAACTTCTGTTCGTTTCCTCTTCAGACTACCCGATCCGCTGGGTTGATTCTCCACGTGATCCCAGGTTCCCTTGAGGCACAGCAGAGCGTTGACCCGTTCCATCACAGCAATTTTCCGGTGCCACCTATAATGGAGGAGGTCCGAGACGGTCGGCATGTTTTTATCAGCAGCGGCAGCGATTAGGGCAGTGCAGTCAGAGAAGCAGTCATTACCGATGGAAACTGCAGGAGATAGAATGAGTTTCGTAAGGGAGGAGCATCCCCTGAAGGCGCGAGCGCCAATCGTTGTCACAGAGTCCGGGATGGTGATGACCGTAAGGGAGAAGCATCCGTGGAAGGCATCAAATTTAATCTCCGTCACTCCATCTGGGATGGTGATAGCCGTGAGAGAGGAGCATCCCCTGAAGGCGTCATAGCCAATCGTCGTTAGTCCGTCCGGGATGGTGATGGCCGTGAGGGAGGAGCAGAAGCAGAAGGCGGAACTTCCAATCATCGTCACTCCATCCGGGATGGTGATGGCTGTGAGGGAGGAGCATTCCTCGAAGGCGTAATCACCGATCATCCTCACTCCGTCCGGGATTGCGATGGCTGTGAGGGAGGAGCATCCCCTGAAGGCGTAGGTGTCAATCATCGTCACTCCGTCTGGGATGGTGATGGCCGCGAGGGAGGAGCATCCGTAGAAGGCCATTCCACCAATCTTTATCAATCCGTCCGGTATTGTGATGCCCGTGAGGGAGGTGCATCCTTGGAATGAACCTCCGCCAATCATTGTCACTCCGTCTGGGATTGTGATGGTCGTGAGGGAGGAGCATTCTGAGAAGGCGCGTTCGCTAATTTTCGTCACTCCTTCCGGGATGGTGATGGCCGTGAGGGAGGAGCATCCCAGGAATGCGCGTTCGCAAATCTCTGTCACTCCGTCCGGGATTGTGATGGCCGTGAGGGAGGAGCATCCCCTGAAGGTTTCATCGCCAATCGACGTCACTCCTTGTGCAAAAGTCACTTCTGTGAGTTCACGATTGAACCTGAAGCTCTCTATGCCAGAGTATACTGCTGTTTGGGGCCATATATATTGCATTTTGGGAAGGGGAGAGTCCAGAGGTTGAGAGGATCTTTTCACCCGTCTTTTCGGTAATAGTTGAAACCTCAAACAGTTTTATACTGATTCTCTACGAGTTCCTGCATTATTGACGGGATAAGCAGGGTTAGTGTGGTGTGATGGATGAAGAACAAGGGAGAGGGATGGTGAGACCCTCAAGGAATGCGTCATTTCGGCGTCAATAGCGCTTCTCTGCCCAATAGCAGCTTCAATATGATACTAACAGTATCGGAAATAGGGCCGAAAGTAGTATTATCTCATCTATGAGACGAAATAACCAAACCCGAATGAATACTCAGTCAGTCGACCACGATTGAAGAGGGGAAATAACTTGAACTTGGACTTGAATAGGAGATGAAAATCGATGATAGGACAAAATACAACTGGTGAAAGCCTTAACAAGCGTTATTATTGTCATTGTTGTCCCGCCTTACCTAGATTTTCTTTTGCCAAGAGCCAGGGCCAAAAATGCCTTTTTTGTATCAGGCTCTGGTAGGGGTTTTCCTCCTCCCTTCGTCCTTACCGTTTATCCTCCCTCGTCCTAGACCATTCAATTCACTCCTACATGCTGGAGGAGAGGGAGGAGAGAAGGAATGGAGCAAGGTGAGCCTCATTTCATCACATCGAGCTGGTGGGGCGTTGGTTGAGGAGATCATTTGTAAAGCTTTAAGGCACTCATTGGCGTCAATTACACTTCTAATCGTATTTACCTACACTAACTCCCACCCAACCTTCCCTCTCCCCCACCCATTACCCATCCCTCTCCCCCACACCATCACCCTTCCCTTCCCCCTCCCCCACACCATCACCAGGCCCTCTCAGAGTCAACAACCGCCGCGCCAGGTACCGGCGAGGCCGATCTATTCCGTTCCGGTCTCCTAAGTGCCCCCTCTGATCCCTCCCGTCAGGCTTCTTCTGCCCTCCTTACCTGGCTGGAGAATGAGGGTGATGTTTACCTCTCCGACGCATCCTCCTGGTCCCAGGCTCCCCACCCCATGGCTGTCAGCACCCTCACGGTGGACGAGGCCACGAACGAGTCCACGGGTAGGGGGCTGCTGGCGAGGAGGGGGATAAACGAGGGGGACCAGCTCCTGGGTATACCCCTGGACCTCTGCATGACCAAATCCACAGCGTTTGAATACCTCAACGAGGGGAAGAACGGGAACCCACTCCTGAAGGACTCCTCCGGCCGCGGCCCCATATCCCCTGCTACCAACGAGTACATTGCCATAGCCTGCTTCCTGATATACGAGAAGTACGTCCGGGGCCCCGACTCTTTCTGGAAGCCTTACCTCGACGTCCTCCCCACCACCTCCGAGGTCGGTTGCACCTTCACTTGGGATGATTCTGACCTCTCCTACCTCACCGGTAGTCCCGTAATGTCCGCCACTACCAGCATGAAGATAAAGCTCCGGAAGGAGTACGAGGCGTTCGTTACGCACCCGGTTGACGGTGTGAAGAACAGGTTCAAGGATGTTATGGGGGGGGAGGACGTTTTCACGTACGAACAGTGGACGTGGGCGTTCACGATGCTTTTCTCGAGGGCGATTAGACTGCAGAACCTTCAGGAGGTGAGTGAGGTAGAGAGAGGCTGAGGGGGGGGGGGAGGGAGAGAAAAGAGAGAGAGAGAGCGCGAGGAGGAGGATGACGTTTTGAGAAAATTACCAACCCCACACTCACACACGCATCCCAACCCCCTCCCCCCCCCCCAACCCCCACCCCACCCTCTCAGGGCGAGACTGTAGCTTTAGTGCCTTACGCCGATTTAATAAACCACTCCCCCTTCTCCACCTCTTACGTTGACGCCCGTCAGGAGGGTTCCTGGCTGTTCAAGACGGGGCGCGAGGAGGTCGTCCTCTTCGCCGACCGTGGCTTCAGGAAGATGGAGCAGGTGTACATAAGCTACGGCCAGAAGAGCAACGCCGACCTCCTCCTCCTCTACGGGTTCGCGCTAGAGAGGAACCCGTACAACGCGGTGGACGTTAGCGTCAGCGTGGGGGGGGGGGAGGAGGGGGAAGGGGGAGGGGAACTTCTTAGGAAGAAGGTTGAGTTCCTGGAGAGGGCCGGTAGGGGGGGCATTATCGACTTCCCCATCTACGCCGACAGGTACCCCATTGAAATGCTGGAGTACCTAAGGCTAATGCTCCTCACTGAGGAGGACCTAGGGGATAGGGAGCTGGAGGACTTCGACTATTCTCGGACTGTCAGCAGCATGAACGAGGCCTCGGTCCTCGCTAACATAATAGGGGCCTGCGAGGGGCAGCTTGCGAGGTACCCAACAACGGAGGAGGAGGACCTGGCGATTATATCAGACAAGGCAAAGTTCAGGGACATAAGCAAGAACGCAAGGATGGCTGTCAGGCACAGGAGGAACGAGAAGCGTTTGCTAGCAAGGACAGTTGCGGCGCTTAGGAAGGAGATGGACAGTAGGGGGCTTGAGGGACTTCAAAGTAGGGGGGAACTTAAGAGCGCAGAGGGAGACACGGAGGGAGTCAGCTTGAGGGGGGATGATAAGAAGTTCATGAACAAAAAGAGGACCAGGCTAGAAAGGCAGCTCGATAAGATGGGACTGGACGTGGACATAAGGTAGTTTTTTTCGTTCAAAGTTTTAAACGGTTTTCTAAAAAGACTACTCCACCTACAATACCCCCCCCCCCCCCCTCTCGCGAATACCCCACCCCCTCTTCCCCCTCCCTTCCCCCCCCCCCCCCCCAACCCCCCGTGGGTCTCACTTGAGTCCTCCGAGCAGGCTCATCCTCTCCCTCATCCCTTCAAGTTCTGCCTTCATGAGTTCCCTCTCGTCCTCCCACCTCTCCCTCTCCCTCTCATGTTCCTCCCTTACCCTGTTGAGTTCCTCCGACATGCTGTTGGTTAGGTTAAGCCACTCCCCCATCTCCCCCGCGTACTCCCTGTTCATCTCCTTCTCGTCCTCCATTAGGGTGTCCCAGCTCTCCTTGTCCTTGAGCATGGCCCAGAGCATCTGGTCCTTAACCGCCAACGCCTGCTCGTATTTGTCCGTCTTCCTAACGACTTCGTTCCTCTCAGCCATTTCCCTCGGTAGGTCGTCCGAGACCTCCTCAACCCTTGTGTTGACGTATCTGTTTACGGTCCTCTCGATGGCGCTGCTGAGCTCCGGGTAGATCTGGATGAAACCTATCATCCCCAGGTTGCTCTCTTCCCCCTCTCCCTGCCCCCTCCTTCCCCTGTAGCTGCTGAGTCCCTGTGCGCTTGCTGCAGCCTCGCTGCCTGCGGTTATTTTCTCCACGAGCCTGTCTACGCTCTCCAGTTCCGCGCTGCACTCGTTAAGCTGCTGCTGTAGTGCCGCCTGCTTCATGCTCTCAGCCGCCTTGAGCCTGTCGAGGACGCCGTCGAGGTCGGCCATGGTTTCCTTCTGGATGGCCAGGCTTACCTCCTTGATCTCGTCGCTACGTTGCAGGATTAGGTGACGGAGCTGGCTCAGCTGCTCCCTCCTGGGAGCGAGGTTCTGGGCGGCCAGTGCGCTGAGCCTAAGCACGGGGGGGGGTAAGGAGTTAGAATGATCCTGGGTTATATGACGTATCGCAACCCTGATAAAAAATCCGCAACCCTTTCCCCCCCCCCCCGTCGCCCTCTCTTACCTTCCCAACCTCTTCCCGTAGGCGTCCTCCAGGGTGGTCACGGTCTGCCCTGTCGCAACGTGTGCCGCCGCCGCCTCTGCAGTCAGCGGGACCCCCGTAGTCTCGTTGTAGTGAGTGTAGTTGACCGTGGTGGTGGCCCTTCTGACCTCGACGACGTGGCCGGCGCTCTGGTCGAGCTTGTACCGAGAGTACAGGTTGGCGGCGTTGAAGGCCTTCTCGGCCTCACCCACCCCCCCCAGCCCCCCACTCCCCATCCCCCCCATCCCAAGGTCCCCCATCTTGGTCTCAACGATCATCTTCTCAAAGTCGGACTTCCTCATTTGCCCGCTAGCCTTGTCCCCGAACCTCTCGAAGAGCTGCCCCGCCGTGAAACCGACGGGGATCGGCTTGTCCCCAGCGAACGAGACCCCCTTGCCCCCTCCATTCAGTGCACTCCCCACTCCCCTCTCCTTCACGAACCTCTCAAAGTCCCCGACGGTCATACTCCTCTCCCCGTCAAGCCCGTTGCTCGGGGTACTGTACTTCTCGAAGAGCTGGCCCGCCATGAAGCTGGGGGGGATGGGGGGGGTTCCCCCCACCCCCCCCGATGGTGTTGTAACCCCCGCGGCCAACCTCTTGGCTTCGACCTCCTTAAAGAGCTGGACGAAGGTATTCTTGTCAAGAAGGCCGCTCCCGGTCTGATCGAACTTGCTGAAGAGCATCCCGGCCTCGAATTCCGTGCTGGCACTCAAATTGATGCCCGCCCCAGCGTTAACCGAACTCTCCCCCCCCTCCTTTGCAGCCTTGTCCTTCTTGTCCTTCTTATCCTTCTTGGACGACTTCCCGCTCGAGTCACTCTTGTTCCCATCCTTGCTCTTGCTCCTGTCCTTCTTGTCCTTCTTGTCTGATGACTTGGAGGAGCTTCGAGACTTCCTGGAGGAGGAGTCTGACTTGCTCCCACTCTTGCTCTTCTTGCTCCCTGCCTTACTTCCCATGACGATCGGCTGTCCCACTGTTTGTGAGCGCTACTATGGTATTCTAATTCCTCGTAATAGCCACTAAAACCAGGTAATAAATATGAACCCCTCAAGCTTTCAGCTTTCAAAAACCTCCCATCTTTTCCTTCCCAAACTGTTTGCCCAGGGTGACCCCTTTTCCTCCTTTAGACACCACCCCCGGCCTTTTGTGAGTATTCGCCGCCCTTTCGGGCATAATGGTATCCACCCTCTTCTATTCAGGTCTCCCCCGCTCCTTTCTCCGTCTCCCCCCCAGAAACACCTTGACCTAACCCCCCGCACTAATTCAATAATCTCACTTCCCCCTCGCCTCCGTCTCCACCGTCGCATCGTCCCCTCCTCTTTTTAGGCTAATTTACTTCTCTAGCCAATATGGCCAAGGTCCTAGAGGCCCTGATTGCCAAGGGAAGGCGCGTGAGGCGTCCTCGAGAACAGAAGGAGGTAGGAATTTTCCCCCCCTGCCACCCAACTCCGCCCCCCTTTGCGCCCAACCTTTCTCTCACCCCTTCTTCCACTCCCCTTCCGCCTTCCTTCCCCCAGGTCGCGTTTGGTCTCGCTGATCTCTCAACCCATGAGGAGCTTCACGAGAGAATAGTCAAAAAGGGAGGGTGCAAATCGCTCATCCAGCTACTAATGAAGTCGTCAGACAACGAGGCGCAGAGATTCGCGGCCCTTGCGATCGCCAACATCGCCTCGGCCGTCTTCAACAGAATCACAATGGTCCAGGATGACATCCTCCAGCACCTCATCCCCTACATTACAAATGAGGACAGCGACTTCATGGGGAGGCAATACTGTGCGATGGCCCTCGGAAATCTGGCTGCTGAACCCGAGAATCACGAGGATATAGTAAAACTTGAGGGCATAGCGGCCCTAATATCTCTCCTGAAGTCAGAGGAGGTTGAGGTGAGAGCATTTGCGCACGCAGCAGGCATTGAATACAGCCTTCAAGCGACTCGACTTCTCACGCCGCTTCGTCTCGTCTTACTCCGCTTCACCCCCCCCCCACAGGCTTCCCGTTATGCTGCCTTTGCCCTCTCCAACCTCGCCGCCAACGCCAACCATAGGCAGCAGATAGTAGATGAGGGCGCCATAGACTCTCTCATTCAGGTTGCGTGTTGCGAGGACCCGAACGCCCAACGTCAAGCCCTCGCGGCCCTCAGAGGCATCTGTATCTCCCCCCAGTATAGGGTGCAATGCGTTAGGTTGGGGGTGCTCGATCCCCTGGCCCTAATGTCGAGAACGGAGGAGAAGGATATTCTTAGGGAGGTCGCGGCCGCCCTCAACTGCCTTTCCTGTATGGAAGAGAATAAGGAGGAAATTGCTGATAGGTGAGAATGCAGAGATGTAGTTTGCATCGCGCCCATGTTCTTTCCTTACGCAACACCTTCTCTTCCTCCCCCCCCCAGGTGCATATCCTCAATCATTCATTCCCTCATGTGCGGAGATACGGAGGTTGAGCGCCACTCGTGCTGCACTATTGCGAACCTGATGGAAATGGTCGAGCTGCACTCCCACTTGCTCGAGGAGAATGGAATTACTCCCTTGATTGCCCTGGCTGTCTCGGACGACCTCAACTGCAAGGGAGAGGCCTCCCGTGCCATTGCCAACTTGGCGGCGAACGCCGACATCCAGCAGGTCCTTCTGCGAAACGGTGCCCTCGCTCCTATGGTCGAGGCCCTCGAGAAGGAGGACGTGAATTGCCAGAGGTTTGCCGCCCTTTGCCTCGCAAACTTGGCCACCACGGTGTCATCTCAGGTGAAGGTCGTCCAGGCCGGAGCCATCCGCCCCCTCGTGCAGCTCGCGGTTAGCACAAAGAACCAGGTGAGAAGGGACGAAAGCAGTTGGCTTGGCTGCTCAGACCACTGACCCACCCCAACCAATTACCACCACCTACTCTACCCACCAACCCAGCTTGAGGCTCGCCGTTACGCTTGCCTTTGTCTCGCGAACCTCTCCGCGACCGTCGCCAACCACTCCTCCATCTTGGAGGAGGGCGGCTTGAATGCTCTTTTCTCCCTCGCGAACTCGGCCGATGCCATGTCCCAGTTTTACGTAGGGTGCGCCCTCGCCAATCTCTGCTGCTCCATCCCTAACCATGAGCTGGTCGTCGAGTGCGGCGGACTCCAGGCTATCATCACCCTGGCCTACTCTCCCGACCCTGACGTTCACCAGCAGGCCGCTGCCGCCCTTCGCGGCCTCTCCGTCTCGGACTCTATCAAGATGAAGTGCGTTCAGGAGGGATGCCTCGAGCCCCTAACTCGCCTCCTTTCCTCGGAGGATGTCGAAATCCTCCGCGAGGTATGTGCTGCGCTCTGTAACCTTGCGCTCGGTGACGAAAACAAGTTCGAGATTTCCAAGTGCGGCGCCGTCCCCGCCCTCATTACACACATGCAGTCAGAGGACATGCAGATTGCGTCGCAATCTTCGGCCTGCCTCGCCACTCTTGCGGAAATGCCAGAGAACCAGGAGATCCTCGCACGCGAGGGTGCTATTCGGCCCTGTATCGCTGTCATGCGTTCCCGCTATGTCGAGGTGCAGAGGGAGTCGGGAAGGTTGCTCGCCAACATGTGCGCCTCCGACAAGGAGTTCACGGACCACATCATCCAGGGAGGGGGGCACCAGCTCTTGATCTCTTACCTCCTGTCCCAGGACACCGCATGCCAACGCGTTGGCGCCCTCGGAATCGGAAACATTTGCACGCAAGATCGCCACCGAGTTGTCTTGCTTTCGTCTGGTGCTCTCGAGCCCATGTGCTCCCTTGCCAGGTCCGAAGATGTCGAGATTGAAATCCAGCGTTTTGCTGTCCTCGGTATTGCCAACCTCGCCTCATCCGTTGACAACCACCCCGCTTTCATCGAGGAAGGAATGCTTCCCCTTCTGATTTCCCTTTCCAATGCCCCCGACTCCGAGGTTCGCCTCTACGCTGCCTACGCCCTTACGAAAATTGCGCAGAACGCGGACGTTCGTGCCGTCGTGTCGTCGGAGGGTGGACTCGAACCAGTCCTGTACCTAGCACGCACGGATGAACCTGAAATTCAGCGTGAGATTCTCCCAGCGCTCTCGACTCTCTCCTTTGCCGACTCCAACAAGGTGGAGATCTGCAAGTCTGGGGGACTCCCCCCCATCATCTCAGCCATCCGCGACGCCAATGTTGAGACTGCGCGCCAGGCTTGCTGTGCCCTCGCGAACCTTGCCGAGGTTGTCGAGAACATGCCCAGAATCATTGATGCGAATTCTATCCCTCCTCTCATTGAAACCCTCTCCACCGCTGTCCCCGTCGTTCAGAGGGAGGCTGCCCGCTGCATCGGAAACCTCGCTGCTAATATTGAGTACGGTGACCTCATCCTCAAAGCGGGCTCCCTCTTGCCTCTCATGGCCATCTTACGCTCTGATGATCACGAGTGCTCCCGAATGGCGTCCATGGCCCTCTGTAACATCGCTTCTAACATCAAGAATCAGGTCAAGATGCTTGAGGGCGGAATTCTAGAGCCTATTGTGCAGCAGTGCCGCACCGCCCTCGACCCCAAGGCCCGATCGGACCACGAGACTACCCGCTACAGTCTCCTCGTCCTCTCTAACTTGGCAGTCTCGCGAAACAACCACAAGCTGATCATGAACGAAGTTCTCGACGTCCTCGCCGGCTTCGCCAAGCACAGGGATATCAAGTGCCGTCAGCACGCTGTCTTCTCGCTTGGAAACCTCTGCGCGAATCACGACAATCTCGAGGCCATCATCCGTGCTGGCTGCATGAAGACCTTCATTACCTACGCCTTCCCCTCCACCGACACTTCCACCAACGTGCAGTTCCAGGCCATTGCCGCGCTTCGCGGCATCGCTACTCACCAGTTACTGCGAATGCAGTGCGTCAGGGAGGGAGCCCTTGAGCCTCTCATTCTCGCCGCCAAGTCGGACTCCGTTGAGTGCCAGAGGGAGGCTGCGGCTGCCCTCTGCAACATGGCTTTAGCGGAGGAGAACAAGGTTGCTATGGCCCGTGCCGGTGTCCTCCCCGCCCTAGTTGAGCTAGCCCAGTCCAACGATACGGAGAGGGAGATACACGCTATCGCGACCATGGCTAACATCGCCGAGATGGTCGAGGGTCGCACGCAGCGCAGGATGCTTGAGGAGGGATGTCTGCGTCCCCTCCTTAACCTTTCCGAGTCGCCTGAGATCGAAGTGAGAAGGGAGGTCTCGAGGGTCCTCGCTCTCTTCGCGTGCAAGCGTGACTCCCAGCCCAACCTCGTGAGGGCCGGTTCCATCCAGCAGATGGTCTCCTTCGCTAGGGGTGACGATGAGGTCTGTCAGAGGTATGGAGCTCTCGCAATTGGAAACATGGCTGTGCTTCCCACGAACCATCAGGAGCTCTTCGACACCGGCGCTGTCGCCTCGATCCTTCCTCTAGCTACTTCAGAGGACCTTGAGACCCGCCGTGTCACGGCGTTCGCCCTCAACAACATTGCCTCCTCTGAGAACAATCACAGGGCGTGCGAAAAGATTGGGGTCCTTCGCCCTCTTGTCGCCCTCCTCAAGAACCCAGATCAGGACACCCACCTTCAGTCGTGCTTTGCTGTGAGGCACCTCTCCCTGACGCCCAAGTGCCGCTCCCAATTTGTCGAGTTGCACGGTTTGACTCCTCTTCTTCAGTTGGCTGGATCGGAGTCAATCGAGGTCAAGAGGGAAGTCGCGGCAGCTTTGCGCAACCTTTCGCTGTCCGAGCAGAACAAGATCAGCATCGTGCGCGCCGGCGGGTTGGATGTCCTTGTGGACTTCTGTCACTCTGCCGATGTAGAGGTGTGTCACCAGAGTTGCGGAGTCATCGCCAACGTCGCTGAGGCGGTGGAGAACCAGGGGTTGATGGTTGAAGCTGGAATCCTTCAGCACTTGAAGTTTGTTATGCGTTCCAAGAGCGTTGACGTGCAGCGCGAAGCTGTGCGTGCGATTGCCAACCTTTCCGCTGAGTACTCCCACACCGCTGCCATTGTTGCCGCTGGGGCCCTTGTGCCCTTGGTCGCGACGCTCTCCTCCCCTGACTTCCTTTGCCAGAGGTACTCTGCGATGGGTATCGGGAACCTCTCCACGAACATGAGCAACATGGAGAAGGTGCTGCAGGAAGGGGCACTTCAGCCTCTCATCAGTCTTGCCAGGAGGGACAACGGAGACCTCGAGTCCCAGCGCTACGCCGTTTTCTGCTTGACCAACGTCGCCGCTGCGAGGAACAACCACCCCCAGCTGGTCGATTCTGGCGTCATGAACCTCATGGCCGGCCTCATGGAAAACCCAGACGTTGAGATTAGGAACTCGGCTGCGTTCTTCATTGCCAACATGTCTTCCAACAGTGTCAATCACGAAATTATTATGCATGAGGGCGCGCTGGGTCCTCTTATTGCCTTCGCTGGTAGCGAGGACCCCCAGGCGCAGCTCAGGGCTGTATCGGCTCTCCGCGGCCTCTCCACAGATGAACAGCTTAGGACTGAAATTGTGCAGAGGGATGGCTTGGAGCCCCTTCTCAGGCTCACCAAGACTGAGGACGTTGAAGTTCAGATGGAGGTCCTGTCTGCTCTTTGCAACCTCTCTCTCTGCGGATGCATAGGAGACAACCCTCTCTCGTTTTTGCAAAATGTCGATGTCGCGAATTTGGTTTCCTTCCTCTGTTCGGCCGATACGACTTATAGGCTGTTTGGAGCTGTCACGATAGGTAACATTGCCTCCAATATGGGACTGCAGAAGCCCCTTACAAAATCAGGCGCGTTGCAGCCCTTGATCTCTGTCGCCAATGCCGCCGACTTGGAAACTCAGAGGTGCATCGCATACAGTTTGGTGAACTTGTGTGCCGACGAGGGCAACAGGCCCAGCATAGTTAATGAAGGTGGTTTGCCTCCCATTATAAGTCTCGCTTGCTCCGAGGATGTCTCGGACATGCGGGCAGGATTGGCCACGATTAGGGGCCTCGCGGCGAGCCCGGATGCGAGGCGGCCCATCATTGAGGCAGGGGCCATCGAGCCTCTGGGAATGGGATCGAGGTGCGAGGACGACATCGTGTGCAGGAGGGAGTCGGCGACTGCTCTCTGCGCCCTCAGTTTGAACGAGCTCAACAAGGTCGACATGGCAAATAGCAGCATCCTGGCCGACATCGTCATGCTCGCTCAGAGCGGCGATGTAGTCTGCAGTCGGCAGGCAATCGGGGCGATTGCCAACCTTACGGAGAATGAAGAGACGCATCAAAAGCTACTCGGCGAGTGGGGCGCGGGCTTCCTCGTCCCGCTTCTGGAGCTTCCCGACGTTGGCCTGGCGAGGGAGGTCACACGATGCTTGACAAACCTTGCCGGAAACCATGCTACCCACGAGATGCTCACGGATGCCGAGGTTCCGATGGGTTTGGTTAGTGCTTGCATGGTCGAGGACGCGGTTGCCTGCAGGTTTGCAATTTTGGGCCTCCTCAATCTTTCGACGCAGCAGAAGAACCACGTTAAGCTTATGGAGGCTAAGGCGGGGAAGGTGCTCATTGAATTCGCCGGTGGGGCACACAGGGAGTATGTTTCCCTAAAGGCTGACGGAAGCAGGAGCAAGAATGACAAGAACGACCCTGACTTCATGGCGTATCAGCAGATCGGCTACGATTTGCAGTGCAGACGGTACGCGTGCTTGACCCTGGGTAACCTTAGTGCCAATAAGGACAACCACGAGTCCCTCATCATGGGCGATATCCTGACTTCCTTGAGCTCGTCGATGGACTGCGACGATTTGGAAACGCGCTTCAACGCCTGCTTTGCCCTCAACAAGCTCAGCATGAACTCGGCAAACATCCTCAAGATGGGTGAAGACGAATCGAATTGCATCCCTGCCCTTGTTAGGTTGGTGGATGATCCTGACGTGCCTGCGAGGACCCAGGCTATTTCCACCCTGAGAAGGTTAGCCCTCGAGCAGGAGAATAGGCTCGCCATCGTTGGAGAAGGGGCTTTGAGGCCTCTTGCTGATGCTTGCACGGTGGAGGAACTTGAGACTGACAGGGAGATTGCTGCATGCGTGTGCACCCTCGCTCTTAGTGCTGAGAACAAGGTGGTGATTGTCAAGAGCGAGATGATGGATCCTCTTCTTCACCTCTGCCAGAGCTCAGACACCGAGGTTTCAAGGTTCGCAATTGGAACCCTCGCTAATGTAGCCGAGGATACCCTGACCCACCGTACTCTGGTGGAGCAGGCTAATACGATGCACTACCTGACGTTCCTCATGAGGAGCAGGCATCTGGCGATTCACAGGGAGGCCAGCAGGGCTGTATCCAACTTGCTCGCTACGCCGGCTACCCACAGGGTCTTCCTTGACGAGGATGGACTGAGGGCCTTATTCAGCGTTGCTCGCTCTCTCGACAACGAGTGCCAGTTGAACAGCAGTCTTTGCTTCAGGAGGATCTCTCCGAACCTCGCAAACCACGACAGCATCATTGCGAAGGGTGGCTTGCAGCCTCTCATTGGGCTCATCCAGGTTAGGGATGTCAACGTTCAAAGGCAGGCCGCGGCCGCCTTGAGGGACATCGCCAGCAACAGGGAGCACAAGGTCACGTTTGCCCAGGAGGGAGGGCTGAGGGCCATGATTGCCTTGTCGAGGGAGAAGGACTTGACGCTTCAGATTCTTGCGATCGGAACCCTCCGCCACTTGTCGCTCAGCAGTAGGATCAAGAGGCCCATTGTTGAGGAGGGTGCCCTCGGGCCCATTTTCGACAGAGTCACCAACAATGACGACCTGGACCTCTTGCAGCAGTGCGCAGGTACCTTGGCTAATATTTCCGAAAACGGTAGGAACCAGATAACAATGATCAAGGATGGGGTGTTCCAGCCTTTGATCCACTTGGCGAGCAAGAACGACCCCAGTATCCAGCAGGACGTCGCCAGAGCCCTGTGCAGCATCACGAGTAACGCCGAGAACCAGGTTGGAGTGTTCGGGCCTGACGAGATGAGAGCTCTCTTCCACCTCGCTGGCAGCGACGAGGAGAATTGCGCGAGGGACGCATGTATCGCCATCGGTAACGTGGCGGTGATCGCCAAGAACCAGCTCAGTATTGCCAAGCTCGGGGGGCTCCCTCCCCTCATCAAGCAGTTGGGGAGCGAGTTCAGTAGCTGCCAGCAGTTCGCGTGCAGGGCTCTGTACAGATTGGCTGCCCACATTGATAACCAGCCTAGGATTGTAGACGCAGGAGGTTTGGTCGGTTTGATCAAGCTCTGCAAAAGCAAGGACACTGAGGTTGCCAAGTTCGCGTGTATGGTAATTTGCAACATCAGCACCCACGCTGCGAACCAGCCAAAGATTGTCAAGCTGGACGGCCTCAGGCCTTTGCTTGACCTGCTTAGGAGCGACAATGAGCAGTGCCAGAAGACTGCCGCCATGACGCTGACGAACTTGGGCACCAGTGGTATCAACCAGGTTCACATTGTGAAGCAGGGCGGCCTCATGCCCCTGATTGAGCTGACGAAGAGCGAGAACCCCGACTGCAACAGGTACGCGGGAATGGCTCTGTGTAACCTTGCGGCAAACAGGCAGAACAGGAAGGCCATGGTGGATGCTGGGGCTCTCAGGCCCCTCATCAAGATGTTGAGCGCTGGAGAGGGGGGCAAGAGTAAACTTGAAATCATCAGGGCTGCGAGCCTTGCCCTTTACAACATCAGTGCGAACGCCAGCAACCACATCCCCATGGTCAAGGAGCACATCTGCCCTCCCATCTTTGCCATGTGCGAGAGTCCCGACGTGGACATTAAGAGGTATTCTGCGATGATTCTGAGCAACCTCGCGGCGAATGTAGAGACGAGGGCTGCTGCGACGAGGGGCGGAGGTCTTCAAGCTGCTATCCTTCTGATGAAGGATGACGACGCTGATGTCAAGAAGTACAGCTGCATTGCCTTGTGCAATATGGCCAACAACCCCAACACGCAGAGCCAGGCGGTCGTGCACGGGTGCCTTCCTCCCCTCATGGGGCTGGCCAACAGCGGGGACTCTGACTGCCAGAGGCACTCCCTAATGTGCTTGGCGACCCTTGCGGCCAATGAGAGCAACCACAGCATGATGATGCACAAGGGGGTCTTGAAGACAGTTATTGAGAGGAGTCAGAGCGTCGAGCCTGATGTGAGGGAGTACAGCGCGTTCTGCATCGCAAACTTGTGCAGCAATGAGGATTACTTGAACAAGATCGGGAGGGAAGGAGGGGTTGGACCTTTGGTCAACTTGGCGGAGAGCAACAACGTGCACAGCCAGTGCTTGGCGCTCTGCGGTTTGAGGAGGCTAGCGAACTTCCCTGACAACAGGTCGAGGCTCGTTAGGGCTGGAATCTTGAAGCCTCTCGCGTCGGCTGGTAACAGCACGGAGCTTGAGATCCAGAGGGAGGTCGCGGCCTGCCTCTGCAACTTGAGTCTCAGCGAGGACGATAGGGTCGAGATCGCCAAGCACTGCGTGACGAGCCTTGTGTTCTTGGCTCAGAGCGGCGATGTTGAGGCCGCAAGGCAGAGTGTCGGAAGTTTGGCAAACTTGGGCGAGGATATTGAGACCCACGAGTTCATCGGCAGGAGCGGGGGCGGAAGGGTGATGATTGCGCTGATGAAGCACAACAGTATTGACATCCACAGAGAGGCGAGCAGGTGCATCGCCAACTTGCTGACGAGCTTCCACCACCAGGCTGAGATCATTGAGGACGGCCTTCCGGGATTGATCCACTTGGCGGAGAGCAGCGACCCTGAGTGCCAGTACAACGCGGCCCTGAGCTTCAGGAAGCTAAGCCCTAACTTGAGGAGTCATAGGGGCATCGTGTACGGGAATGGTTTGAGAGCCCTCTTCTTCCTACTCAAGGTGCAAGACATCAAGACGAGAAAGTGCGCCGCGACTGCGTTGAGGGACGTGGCTGCCCACGCCGACCACAAGCTGAGCTTCGCCGAGCAGGGTGGGATTGATGCCCTCGTTCAGCTGAGCAGGGAGAGGGAGATGGAGCTCATCGTCCTGGCCCTGGCCTCTCTTAGGCACCTGACCCTCAACGACGCTCTCAAGAAGCCTTGCGTCGACGCCGGGTGCTTGCCTCCGGCTGTGAGGTGTGTTCCTAGCGCGACGGAAGATTTGAAGTGCCAGGTTGCGGGCCTGTTCGCCAACTGCTCGGAGAACCAAGAAAATCAGATAAGCATGGTCGAGCAGGGATGCGTGCCTGCGGTGGTGACGCTGGCCAAGAGCGAGAACGACGAGATCCAGCTGGACTGCAGTAGAACCTTGGCCAATATCAGCAGCAATGAGGAGAACCACCTCGTGACTTACAGGCAGGGAGGACTCTCGACTCTCGTGGAGTTGACGAAGAGCAGCGAGGACGTCACGCAGAGGTACGCCAGTATGGGCTTGAGGTTCCTGGCCAGCAACCCAGAAGTGAGGACGTCCATTATCCGCGAGAACATGCTGAGTCCATTCCTCGCGCTTGCCAAGAGTCCTTTGCTGGACTACCAGAGGACCGCCGCGGCGGCCCTTGCGAGCTTCAGTTTGAACGAGGAGAACAAGAGCAAGCTCGTGCGTCAGGGGGGTCTCTCCACCATGTTGCAGATCTGCATGTACGAGGACATCGAGTGCGTTAGGGACGGCACCTTTGCCGTGGCCAACATCGCCGACAGCATGGACCTCCAGGCCGACATCGTCAGGCAGGGGGGGATCGAGATCCTGAGCGAGGTCGGTAAGCACGACGATGCCCGGATCCAGAGGGACGTCGCCCGGGCCTTCAGCTGCCTGAGCGTGAGCGAGGATGTCAAGAGCACCATCGTCGTAAAGGGGGGCTTGGACACTCTCTTCAAGCTGGCCAGGAGCCTCGACATCAGCTGCCAGAGGTACGCCACCCTCGCGCTCTGCAACCTATGCAGCTCGGGGGAGAACAAGCAGAGGATCGTGGAGAGCGGGGCCATCAGGCCCCTCATGTTCCTGGCGAGGTTCCCGGACTTGGAGATCCAGAGGAGGGCAGCGCTGGCCCTGGCGGGTTTGAACCTCGGCGGCTACGGGGACAATAAGGTCAGGACGGTCGACGAGGGAGCTCTGCAGCCCCTCATTGACATGGCGAGCTTCCCAGACGCCGAGCTCCAGAAGACGAGCAGTTTGGCTCTGAACGCCATCGTCCTCGGGGCCCAGCAGATGACCAAGACGGGGGTCATGCAGTTCGAGGGCATACTGCCTATCCTCACCCTCGTCAACAGCGACGACGAGGAGTGCGTCCACACTGGAATTTACGCTTTGGGTAGTTTGAGCGAGAACGACGAGGTCAAGAGCAAGATTGTTAAGTTGGGCGGCATCTCCGCAGTCGTCAACCAGTCGGGAATGGGTACCATCGAAGTCAAGAGGGCCGCCGGTTACTTCCTAGCCCTCCTCTGCGAGAACCCCGAGTTCCACGGTGAGATGGCTAAGCAGGGTGGTTTGGAGGCCATAATAAGCCTAGCGAGTTTGGAGGACATGGAGTGCCAGGAGTACGCCTCCTTCAGCCTCGCCCACATATCCTCCAACCGGGACTTCCAGGTCAGGCTCGTCGAGCTCGGCGCCCTGACTCCGATCGTGGCCATGATGAGCACCAACAGCGAGCCGAGCCATTACGCGAGCCTCGCGCTACTCAAACTCGCGGACAACTTCGAGAACCACGTCGCCATCGCTAGCGCCGGGGGAATACAGAGCCTCCTCCGGCTGGGCAGGAGCAGGGCTACGGACGAGGAGATCTCTTACAAGAGCAGCTTATCTGTTGGAAGCTTGGCGGCGAATGCTGTTAGGATGCTGCCGGGTAGCGGGAACAGCGGGAACGGGGTCGGCTTCGCGGCGAGCGCGATGCAGGCGAAGGTCAGCGGGGCGGCAGGGAGGGGGAGGGAGAAAACGACGCAGTACCTAGACAACAAGGCTGGGTGAGCTGGAGAGACATACACAGTAGAAAATAGAAATCTTTAATTTGTACCATAACATTCTTGGTGTTTGTGCTCCACATTAAGTCTCTTCCTCAACCCCCCTTCCCCTCTCCCCCCTTTTTACGTGCTCTTCTTCATAGCGTCCTTAACGAAGTCGAAAGTGTCGTCCCCCCCATTCGTCCTGCCCCCCCCTTCCCCCCCCCCAGGTATGCTTGGTCCTTTCTGTGTCATAAGTCCCCCGCTCCCCGTCCTCCCCCTCTCCCCTCCACTAGTTCCACCTCCCCCCTGCTGCTGTTGCATCATGGCCATTTGTTGTTGCATCATTCTCTGTTGTTGCATCATGATAACCTGCTGCTGCGCCGGTGTCATTGACATCATCTGCATCTGCATCATCTGCATCATCGCAGGGTTCATCATCATACCGCCACCCATACCCATGCCACCACCAACCATACCACCACCGTGCATACCACCTAAACCACCACCAACCATCTGCGGATGAGGAGTCGGGCTATGACCTGAGAGGAGAGGGTCGAATGTATTAACCCCACCATCATTCCCTCCTCCCTTGCTGGTTTTAGTCGGTGATATAACGTCAGCTTCAATAGGTTTAACCTCTTTATCCATCCCAACCTCCAACCCCGCGTCAGCGAACGGGTCAACAGCAGCAGGAGTCTGTGTGGAGGTAGGTTCAACGGTCGCGTTTCCCTGTGAAGTCTCAGGCGGGGGAGAAGATAGGAACCCGAAGGATGACGTAGGTTGTGTTTGTTGTCCGGTTACGTTTACGTTTCCTTCGTTTGTTCCTGTGTCTGTAACAGTGTTGATATCCATGCCTCCGAACATGTCCCCCAGACCGTTCGTCTGTGTTAGTGTTTCTGTCGGTAAGGGTGTGTTGGGGTCGTTGAAGGTGGGCGTAGTTGAGGTAGTCGTCGAGGAAGGTTTAACGTTCATACCTCCGAACATGTCCCCCCCGTTGTTTGGTGGTGGTGGTGGTGGTAATGACGGTTTCTTCTTCGGCGGTGACGCCACCTTTACGTAGCTACCTTCGTCGCTTGAGGTAGAAGTGACGTTCGCTTCCGGTGCCGGTGGTGGAGGGTTTCCGAAGTCAAGTAGGTCTTCGCTTGCCGTCCTTTCCACGGCTGCTACAGCGTCCTCCAGGCTGACCGTCCTCTCCTTGCTCTCTACCACCTCCCCCCCCCCACCTCCCACGGCCTTTACGACCTTCTTTGCAACCAGTTTAACCCTGACCTGTTCCTCGTCCCTGCATCTCATTTCGAGTTCTTCATAGCACTCTCTCAAAAACGCTTCGCACTTAGGTTCCCCCATAAGTTCCCCGATAAGTCCCCAAGCCTTAGCCCTAACCTCCTTCCTCTCGCTCGTAAGCAGGTCCAGCGCGCTCTCACAGACCACGTCCGTGTCCATAGTCGTGAGCACCTGTACGAACTCTGAGACTTCACCCTTGGGGATAGACATGCTTACACCGCCAGCCCTGCACAGGTTCTTCACCTTGGATTTCTCGTACTCTCCCCCATCAACAGCCGCGCCTCCGCTCGCGAAGCTGTCACCGGTAACGACCTGCTGCTCCTTCCTTTGCTGTTGGGTTTGTCCCATCCCCCTGTTGGTAGCCATGCTCCATTCCCCCCCAGTTTGTTCCCTGATTTCACCCGCCCCCGGTGGCTGGTTGTTCCACCCCCCGTTACCCTGGTACCCCCCAGCCGAGGTTGAGGATTGTGACAAGCCTCCCCTGTTCCAACCACCGTTACCACCGTACCCACCGGCTGACCCACCTCCCGTGGTTGCGCGGAGGGAGGAAGCCTTACCGATGTTCTTAGCTAACGGGTCGTTGATAATGCTCTTCATCCCGTTCTTAACAGTGTCTACGAACGAGGACCCTGACGATGACTGTGAGGCTGCATTGGGGTTGTAGGAGGGGTCGGAACCAAAGCCTTGGTACTTGGAGGAGGACTGGCTACTGGCAAATACTCCCACGGGCTGGTTGTGGAAGGCACCGCCGGTGGGGATGCGGGATTGAGAGGAGTCGTAACCATGCTGAGGGGGGGGTTGCTCGAAGCTAGTTGGGTGGAAGGAGGGTGGTTAGGGGTTAGAAGGTGGAAGGGGGAGGGGAGGGAAGTAAAAGTGTATGGAAATGTGTATGATGTTTCTTTGTATGGTCGTTTGGCAGCCGCTTAAGAATTGCAGGTGATTAGCTATTGGGTGTGTCTCCGCAATCCACGTCCCGCATCATACAAGCTCAAACATGTGTGGATATATTATATCACAACGACAACAACCCCCCATTTGCCCCCCACATTCTAACCCCTTCTCACCTGTTGCTTCCAATCCCTTCAATCCTGCTATTGGTTCCCCCCCCGCTCCTTCCCTGTACCTTAACGTCCGCATAAACTGCTGCAATGCACTTCCCAGCCCACTCCCTTACCCTGGCGTTCTCCGCGTCTCCGCGGACTGGATCGGGCTTTCCGGAGAAGGTGGAATGCTCCCGGATTACGGCGGCGTAAGGCATGCAGGCACGGTTGAACTGAGGTTCTGAGCAGGTGAGGCAGAGTGTTTCTACAAGTTTGAGTACTGTGTGTGTTTGTAGTGGTATGTGTGTTGTGGGGTTAGTGGGGGGGGTGGTGGGGTTAGTGAGAGGTGTTGTAGGTTGATTTAGGTGAAAAATGACGTAATTTGTGGCCATATTGAGGTAATATTCCAACCTTCTCCAATCCAGTGCCGCCTCAGTCTCCCTCACCTTTGAACTTTGTATGAACACTTGGCCTTGTTAATCTACTTTCAAATAAGTATTTAGCAGCAGATGGTGCAATAGCCATTGGTGACGATTTTATGTGCACTGAGTGGGGGTATGGGGGGGTGTGGGGGAGAAAGGAGAGTAAGAGAGGAGGAGACATCCCGAGGAAAGACTATGGAACTCTCTAAATATCTCTACCACCCCAACCACTCAATACTTACTACGTAAATCATTGTATAAATAACCAGGTGTTGGAGAAGAATCTGATGATGTTGCTTTATTTATTAGTGAACGGTCAACAGAAGGTCCTCCCATTTTTTTTTGCCTTCTTTCAGGACTCTCCTTCGACTCCTGACTGCTCTCATGCTCTCAGATTTCTTTGATTTTTATTTCGGGACCAGATCATCTCCCAAACCCAAGATCCACAAACTGCTTTACACAGCCATGCGATAACAATTCATTGAACCGCACCCTCATCACCACTTCCGTTCCCCACTTCACCTCCCCTCCTTCCCATATCCCTTTCCCTATTCCTTTCCATGTTCCGTCATCTCCCGACTATCCTCACAATCCTCCTCCTCCTCTCCTTCCTATCCCTCTACCCTCTCTACCTCCTCAACCTCTCCTCCCCCCCACCTCTTTCCCCCCCCTCCGTTCCCCTAGTAAAACACGCCGTAATCCTCCAGCACAAAAACCCCCTACCAACCTCCACATTAAACCTCTTCCTACCATACCCTACGATAACACTACACATCCTCCACACACACACCCCGTCACCCCCCGTAAAAAACACCACCAAAATCCTACACTACACACCCTCAGACTTCGGTCTAAGCCAAGCGACATGGTCCGACCTAGGGCCAACAGTCAGATACCTTCAGAAGTTCCAACACCCTACCATGTACCTAGATTCCGACCTTACCTTACCTCCCTCAGGTTTATCAACCTTCCTCCAATCCCACATCCTCGAGGGTTCAGACTGTGGTATATACGGTGTATACGGTCGTGCTTTATGTCCGTCAGGTATACGTTGTACCGTGACATCACTATACCTCAGGTTTATAAACGTGATTACTAAAACTTACATCGATCATCCCGACTTCACTTACTCAACCCGTGCTGCTAAACTAACTGGAAAAGGACGTGGTGAGGGAGTTATACTCTCTAAGCTCCAAGTAGTGAATTGGGGTTCTCCCGGTACCTCTGGTATGTACGATAGTTTCTGGAATTTGTACGCGTACTTAGGGGAGTTCAGGGATAATGAGATGAACTCAGGGGTTGCTAATGGTGACGGTGAGGATATATTAATGTCCCTCGTATCACCTAGTGTTAAAACTTCTTCTCTTGATGAAAGGGATATTGGGATTGAAGACGAGGGGAGGGGGAAAGGTATCAGCGGGGAAAGGGAGGGGAGGAGGTGGATTGAAGGATACCTGAGACATAGGGAATGGAGGGGGAAATACTGGAACGAGATTTTGAGAGTGCTGGCTTTATAAACGTGTTGTAATCATACATGTGTTGAATTATGTAATACCATACACTGGTCATCTCCCCGTCCATCCCCTTTTAATTATTCATTTCTTAGGGCTAGCAAACCTGCTCTCGTTCTCCGTCCACCAAGCCCAGCATTCCTCTTCCTCCATTTTATCCGTATCAAAAAGCACTTCAATAACCTGTTCATCGTTCTTCTCCGCCCTCGTCCCAACAAGGATAGCGACGGCGCTACCCTTCTTTGAGAACTTGTCCCTCTTACGGAACATAGTGTTCATCTGAAAGTCAGACCCGTCTCTAACCCTCAAGTGTCCCCTCCGAGTAGACTCGTCGTATCTCGTGAAGAACTCCCCCTTCACAAACCCCGAGTTACCCTTACCGACAGAGCCAGGAACCGGGGAAGACAGGTTGGGGGTGGAGGATGACTTAGCTACGGCCTGATCGTGCGTCTGTAATCCCGACGAGTTCTTCCCCTGTATCTCAGCGTCCAAGCAGGAGTTCCTCCTCTTTGCCATTGCCGTCGTCGGTGATAACGGAGTCTGGACCACATGCTCCTCCCCCATCCCTTGCTT
Source organism: Triparma columacea (assembly GCA_030267965.1). Classification (NCBI taxonomy): domain Eukaryota; class Bolidophyceae; order Parmales; family Triparmaceae; genus Triparma; species Triparma columacea. The sequence goes on from BRYA01000234.1 coordinate 35,681, forward strand.
GCCCCCAGCGGAGGCGTCCTTGAGAGACTTCTTCTTGCCGTCCACGATTTCCTTGGCGACCTTCTTGAGGGAGGTCTTCTTTTTCCCTGCGTCTCCCTTTTTACCCTTCTTCGCTAGAGCCTCCTTCGCGGCCGCTGTGCTCCTAGCGAGTGCTGCGGCCTTCAAGTTCGCCGCTGCCTTCTCTGCTGCGATGGCTGACTTTGCCGCGGCGCTTAGCTTGGAAGCAGCCTTAACGAGGCTGAAGGATTGCTTGGACCTTGATACGTCGAGGGGTTTGATGGAGTCTGCGATGGCCTCTTCCTTGGCCTTTTTCTTCAAGTCGGCTTTCTCCTTCTTCTTAGCCATCCATAACTCCTGCCTCTCCATCATTGTCATAGGTTGCTTCTTCTTCGACTCCAAGGCTGCATTTTTGTTGGTGGCGGCGTTCTCCGAGTCGCCCCTTGCCTCGTTCTTGTCCATCTCCTCAAAATTCTTCGGCCCAGCCCCCCTCGCTGAGAGAGACTCAATGGACCTGGCTGGCGCTGCACTCGACGAAACATGCGCCGACTTGGGGCGGGAGTTGCGTGCCGACTTGCTCTGGGGCTCTGCTGGCATGTCCTTGATGTGCTCAAGGGTCTGGTTGGATAGGGCGGGGATGTCAAGTTTGGGGGGAGGCACGATAGGGGCCGAGACGGGGGCTTCGATCGCGGCGTCAGCGAGGGTCTCGATAGCGGCGTCACCGGCCTCGGCGGCCATGGCAGAGTTTAGGGACTCAATGGAGGAGGCACGGAGGGCAAAGATTGCCTTGGAGGGGTTCCCCCCAACAGAGGAGGGCTCGGCAGGGGAGGTCGCGGGACCCGTGCTGGGGTCGATGTTCTCCGCGTCGACGGCCCTAGCATCTCCGCCCGATGGGGTGGAAACGGAGCTGCTGCCGGTGTTTGCACCGAAGGCAGTGTTCATGGTGAAAAGCAGCTCTGCGGCATCAAAGTTAAGGGCCTCGATACCCCCGCAACAGCTGAGCTCCAGGAGAATGTGGTGCCAGGCCTTATTTCGAGAGGCGCTGTGCGCGTCTCCACGAGTGAGCTGAGCAGTGATTGTCTCGATGGTGCCATCGTCTGGGGAATGGGAGGAGCGAAGGGGAAGGGGCGAAGTGACAACAGAAGGAAGTTAGTGATAATATGCCGTAATCCAGCGTCTTTTGTGACTCGCCCCCCCCCCCTTCTGCTTCGCTCCGCTCCCTTTGCCCCTCGCTCCTTACCTGGGATCCCAAGCTTGAGAGGGTTGGACCCAATCCAGGTTCTTATTGATTCCGCCCTCATGTTCCACTGTTCCTCAGGCATTGGCCCCGATGAAGCGGCAGAGGAGGATGACAACGGCGCGCTGGAGGAGGCAGAGGAAGCTGAAGCTGAGGTCGAAGGAACGAGGGTCTTAGTGCTTGGTTTAATAACCCCCTGGGCCGCAGACGAGGAGGAAGACCTCGACCCGGAATTCAAAACATTCGCAAGAGCCCGCCTTCCTTTCGACATCTTTATCAACGATTGGGTTGGGGTCATTGTTAACTTAAAATGGTCAAAGCAATTTGACAAAGAAACAAGAAAATCGACTCCTGAACGGCTATCGAAGGAAGGGTTGGGCCAAGTCCATTTTCTTGCTTTTCTGTTGAATTGGAAAGCGAATAAGTCATGAGCTCGGGAATGATGATGAACGACAGGCCGGGTGATAACGGGGGTCCGATTGGGGCCAGTTCTGTGTCGATTGTGAGTGCTTGGTTTGAGGGTTGGTCAGGAGATGTTGGGCTTTCGGTCGGGGGGGAGGGTTGTTGGGTTTTTGGGGGATGGGTTGGGGCTTGTTGGGGGGTTTCGGGAGCTTGGGGTGCGTAGTATGGTCTAATCCGTCCCAACTGTTCTCGTCTTCGCTCTATACTTCCCAGGGCAACTACAAGGGAGTGATGCTTTGCAACCGACCCTTTGCCGGAGCAAGTGGAGCTGCTGCAAAGCAAGCTTCGGGAACCACTGGTGCCGGGTCTTTCAAGTGCGGGACCGTTGAAACCCCCCTCGGGGAGAACGTTAAAATCTCCGAGCACCAGAAGATGGTTGCCAAGGTGAGTTAAGGTTGGAGCATCGGCAAGCAGGCGAGCTGGGGGGGGGGAAGGTTTTTGGGCATGTATATTGTACAATTTTACATAGTTGTTGTGCTTTATTACGTGCAAATATTGTGCCATCGTTACACAGCATCAACTCCCGCAGAACTACCCTCAACCCTCTCACACCGCCCCCAACCCCCTTCCTTCACCCCCCACAGATGAGCAAGAAGGACTCCGTGCTGAGCAAGCACAAGCGGTGGTTGAATGAGCTGCAGAAGACGAAGGAAAAGCTGCAGGATGAATACATAGCTTCTGAAGAAAAGAAGGAGGCGCAGAAAGAAAAATTCATGGCTAGGGAGGCCAAGATGAGGGCCATCGTCAGGGGCACCATCGGCCCGACGAAGCATAGGCAAGAGGAACTGGCCCTCATGGGGGAGACCGCCGACGGCGACGAGAAGAAGGTGGAGGAGAAGGACGATGGGAGCTCTACCGCAACCAGGGTGCCCAAGCTGCCCCTCGTCTCAGAACCTAAGAAATCCTCGTCTAAGTCCAAGATGTCTATGCCCGCTTGGGCGATGACCGAAGATGCGGCCAAGGAGGTTGAGGAGAACAAGGAAGAGGAAGAAGAAGAGGACCTCATGGACTTTGTGGACGGGCTCGACTTTGACAAGGACATTGAGGACCTCGAGCTCAAGGTTCTCATGGACCAGGTTAGAGAGAGGATCTCGAAGCTCGAAGACGAAAAGGGCTACGATGAGAAGGCCCTCAATAATCTTCTCCAGGCCGAAATCGAGAGGGCCAAGAGGGCAGAGAAGGGGGATGACCTCGCTGAAGACTGGGCAGATATCGTGGCGGAAATGGGGGGGGAGGATGAAGACATCAAGGAAATCGCAATGACCGCGAGGGAGGAGGAGGGGATGAAGGAGGTGCACTCCTTAAAGAGCATGAAGGCCCTAGTTGCGCAGAGGAAGGACAAGCTCGAAGGCGGGGGGAGCTCAATCGACCCCATTCCAGAGAATGACGAGGCAACACTGGCACCACCCAGGATCATCACCCATACAGATGACGACGGGACCAGAATCAGCGGCAAAAATCAGGTTGACAAACTCCCCTACCTCAACAGAAACCCAGCGGTATGATGAGTGAGGAGAGAAGGAAGGATGAGAATCATTTGGGATGCTGGTTGACGTTGTATTATTGTGGAGTTGTTGCGCGAGCGTGCGATTCGGGGTCGGTAAATAACTTAACGGCTCCGTCATAGACATAAATGCTTCTTCTGTTTTCCATTATAGAATAAAAGAATTTTAAAGTTAGGGTTGGGGGTGATGTGGAAGAATGACAAGGCAGAACAAGGATGAGCAGAAAAAAATTTGTTTGACAGTCTCAAGCTCAAAAAGTAGACGGTAAACCCCGTTGGCGTGATGAAAAGGTCAATTGTACACCTAGGTACCAGGAGCCATGTGGTGGTTGGCGGTGGAATAGCAGGTAAGAAGTTGTTTTAGAACAACTGCATAATTCTCTCGATCTGCATATTTTTTTTATCAGAAAAATTGAGGCTCCTTGTTATTAATACGATCATTAAAACCCACTCTTTCCTTATATTAGGATTGACAACCGCTTTCAACCTACTTCAGCAGCCAAATACGAGCGTTACACTTGTAGAGAAGGCTTTCGATGTTGCCCAGGGTGCAAGTAGAAAGAATGGCTGCCTCCTTTGCCCTTCGCTGGATTATCCATGGACGTCAAAGAGTCAGATCGTGGATATTAAAGATCCAATGTAATAAATAAAATGATCATTTTTATATCCTCCTTCCCCTCCTCCCCTCCCCCCTCCTTGAAAAGGAGCAAAGGATCGCCCTGCACAACCAAATTGTTGTTACGACGCCCTATGACTGCGGCTACGTGACGGTCGATGTAGGTTGCTATTTTGGAGGTTGACGCGGGAATGAAACACTTGAGATACATCAACCACAACACAACACGCATTGTAGCGCTAACTAACCCCCTCGTCTCCCCTCCCCTACCCCTATTAGACCTGGTTCCACTGGCGGCTCGAGAACATCCAGGACTGGTGCTTATCAAGAAACTGTTGAATCGGCAAATGAATCGCGAGTGAATCTAGGTAGAAATTAACTGCATAACAATTACAAGTTTTTTAGCAAGCTTTGCCCAACCTTTTATCAATTTGGAAGCCCCAAACCTCGTAAAAGTCATCATCCCAGTGGACGTTGTGTGAATTCAGCACCGTCTTGTCCTCGTTCTTCTTCTGACTCTTGTTCTCAGCGTCCATTGTGGAGGTGTAGAGATTGTTCCATAGAACCAGCCAATATCATAGCGGCAGATGCACTTACCCTTAACCTTAGGCTCAAATCGTCGTGTCAACGAACTTGAGCCCATACCTGGAGTGATTGCCTTGCAGCTCCTGTCTTCATCGCTGTACATGTACTCCTCCTCGCACACATCGACGTCGTCCTCTGGTGCCCAGGCGATCGTCTCGCGGATCGTTAAGCCCCCCCCCCCCTCCTCTCCCCACTTCCCGTCCACTGCGAGGCCTTGACAACTCACGTGAAGGTCCGCATCAGCCTTACCCTCAGGGTAACGAGGGGCCGTGATTATCCAACGTACATGACAACCCGAGCCAGCTTGATCCTTAAACAAGCCGCAGTAAGTTAGATCCTCTTCGGATATATTCTGTTTGAGCCGGTGAACTCGTTCATTCCTCTAGTATGTGCGCTTCATTTTGGATCATATGCGAGGACTTCAATTTTGACCTCATTTTGCCAAAGTGGATCCACTCAGTTGAGTATAAATTTTAGACCGTAAGGACATTAGAAGCCGAAATTTGAGATTCGTGTCAGTGTCATATGTACCCTCCCTCGCGCTTCATTTTCGACTCAAGCTCGAAGATTTTGGAGGACAAGAAGGACGAGTACAGCGAGGGCGTGAAGGAGCAGGAGGACGAAGATGAAGTTCAGGAGGTAGACGAAAAAAGGGAGAAGCGTTTGAAGAAGAAGAGAGAGGATGAGAACGTTGCCAGAGTGATTTGGAAGAAGTTGAAGGAAGATAAACTAGCGTCCGAGAAGCTCAGAAAGAAGGTCAGCAACGAGAAGAAGAAGCTCAAAGAGATGATCAAGGAGGAGTCGGAGAAACTCCAAGGCCTAGAGGACCACCTGGAGAAACTCGTAGAGGAGCTGAAGAAACTCGGAGAGGAGAAGAGGAAACTCCAAGAGGACCTGGAGAAACTCAGAGAGGGCATCCAAGCTGGGTAGCGGAGTTAGTAAGCGACAACCCGAGACTTTCAGACTACCAGATTGCGGATAAGTCCCGTGAGGTATCGCATGTACGTTCGGGTTGTCGTTAGCCCAAGTAAAATTGCTTCAAAATCCACTACCAAGTGTTTCTCTTTAGGCCGCAAGAGCCTCATCTATATTGTCATATCTTTCTTCCCTCTATCCTCGCTTATTTTTCCGAATGAATCGCACGTGCACGACCACATTAGAGCTCGGGATAACGTGTATTTTAAATGAAACTCACTATGACATTTGGATTATCCATATCAAAAAGGCTCGATTTTAGATCCAATCTGCACAGCAGCCAATGGAACCTGATTCCCCCAAATCGTGCTTGTTTACGGTGCGAGTTGGTGCGAGTTGGAACTTTATGGGCTTCGTACACGACATGCTCTATTTCTCTTGAATTGTTCCACCAGACCCAAAAGGTCACACCATGTCCCCCCGTAACACCCCCCCAACAAGCCTTTTTTTCAATCCCCTTGTGGTTAAAAGGTGGGGGACGAAGGTGGTCGTGCTCTTGACTAGGAGAGGGGGGGGGGGTTGGTATAATTTAGGGGAGAGCAGAGGAGATGAGTGGAGGGCCCACTGGTGAAGCGTGGAGTGGTCTCACTTCTCACTTTCCTAGCTTGGTGAATTTAGCCTGGAATTTAGGGAATTTGAGGGGAAAACTCAAGGTAAGTCAGTTGTTCAGGGCTTTCCCTGGGTAATCTGTTAAGGCTTCGTCCGAATGCAGTTTCTATTTCCCGGTTGTGTGTTTTTCATCAGATTCTATCCATAGGCAAGCACATAAATTTCACAACAACATTACCATCGACATCCTCCATTTTTATATTGGTCAAATTTGTCACAAACAACTCGTCTACCCTCCCCCACTTATCTTTCTTGAAACCACAATTCCGAGAACTACCTAATCTTTATCGTCAATGTCTTCAATGCGTCCATCATTCCTCAAAATCCAATCCCCCAAGACGAAGCACTCACCCCGAGGGTCTATAATACCTTTCTACCCCTCCTTCACAGCGCACCATCCCTCTACCTTGTCCGGTTGATTGTAATCATGCGTGGTACGTCGTCCAAATTGTTTCTTAGACTCTCTTTAATGCTATCATATACGCAAATATAACATTTCATTCACTATGATGCTCTAAAGGTTCATTTTACTACATCAGCTCGGGTCGACCTCTTACCTCATCTCTGTTATATTTACTTAATCTCCTTCATTGTTTCTCTTTATCTCCCTACACCTCTTCAAAGACCCAAAAAACACACATCCTATCGCCTCCTCACCTCCAACCCACCTCAACCCTCCCTGTCCTTACCAATCTCTAACCGAACCCCCTCCCCCTCGCCATCCCCCCCCCCCCCCCCCCACCCCTACACAAACACAGATAGTATTAAGAGCCAGCAGGAGGATAGGAGGAAGAGGAAGAGGAACAGGGATAAGAGGGGGGAAAACGAAGGAAGGAGGAACACGAGATCTACAAGGGTGACGAGGAGTGCGGGGAGGAAGGAGGAGGAGGAGAGCGAGGAGAAAGAGAGTGAGAGTCGCACCCTATCCGACGTGTTCCCGGAGTCGGAGCTCGGGGAGTCGAAGCTCGGTTTATTTGCAAAGACCCTTCACTCCATCAAGTTAAAGTGGAAACGCAACTTCCTCCTTCATGGCAATCTGTCTGGACAGCGGTTCAACAAGAATCTAGCCATTGACATCGCGACTACTCTCCTCACGGCCTGGTTCGGGCCGCTCGTCAATCTGAATGAGTCAGCGTGTCAAAGAATTTACGAGCTGATTCCGGGTATCATTATCAATAAAGACGGCGCAGTAGACGTAGTCAACGATGCTGATGTTCACCCTAACGATCGGAAAGCCAAAGCCATCATTAGCAACGGCCTCACTGCAATGAACTCCCTCAAGGTGCTCTCCTTCCTCGCCTTTGTTGCGGACGCGTGCCCCCCTCACGTCATCCTTGACCTCTCCCACTCCTGTGATACTAAGCTCCGCCTTGCAAGCATGGGCAAGGACGAGAATGAGAAGACGACGTTAACCCCCGAGGAGGTAAGTCCCAGTCTGACACGACCCCTCCCCTCCGCCGCCCCGCTAACCCCCCCCCTCCCTCCCCTCACACCACAGAAGGCCAGGGCTAACGCCTCCCTCTTGCTTCAAGACCAGCGCAACGCACTGCACATGGTTTGTGTGTTGCTGTCAGACCTCAAGCCCCTCCTCACCCAGGCTGGCAGGCGCTCCGCCGCCGCGGCGGTGAACCTCGCTCCCTGCCTCCATAACAACGCTAACGAAACATCATCGGATGTCTTTGACATGATGAGGAAGGAAATCAAGGAGAGTACAAACATCTGGACTGGCCCCGTGAAGGTGAGTGCCCCCCCCTCCCACCCCCGCCCGCGTGCCCCTCCACCTAACCAGTCCCTTACGCGCGCAGAAGAGGCACCTCCTTAACTGGAAGTCGCCGTTGGAGGTGGGCAGCAACAAGTCCGTCCAGGACAAACACTTGAAGGCGCTACCCATTGTTTGCAGTTGTCGCTACGTGTCAAGGGACTCCTCCTTTACCTGCCCGCTCCAATCACAAACGGAAGACACCATCGGGGGACTCGCTGATGCGCTTGTTCGCGTACCGGGCAAGGATCAGGATAAGGGCAAGAAGTTCAAGGAGGACGGATTGGAGTGGAACGGCTCAACGGTTGGCAAAGCCCACGAAAGCAAGAACGCCGTTAGGATGCGGATGCTTGTTATTTTCCGCGGTCACTTTGAGGAGCAGGACGACGACACCGTGAAGTTGGTGGGGGGGAATTGCAGCATCATTCTCGACAAGCTCAAGGAGTTCCTATACCAAATGAACAAGGCAAAGAAGGATGGGAGTGAGTTCCTCTTCCTGTACGAGGAGGCCTTCAAGCTCCTTGTCGAGGGCTTTCATCCTTGCTCCTTCACCGTCCACACCGCCGAGGAGGGTGTCCTCCGCCTCCATGCGCAGAGGGTCTGCGGACCGTGGCCGTTTGAGACCGATGAGCCGGTCTCGTTCCACCGCTTTGAGAAGGTCCGCCAGGAGTTCTGCCAGGCCGCTCACAAGAAGCACTGGAACACGAAGAAATGGGGGAAATGGAAAACCTTAGTCCGTACGGGAAAGGACGGCGGGAAAAGGACGGCGTGAGGAGGGTTGGTGGGGGTGGTGAGGGGTAAGGGAACGGGTAGGGCTTGAATTTGTTTGGTCTTTATTCTGTGTTTTATTCTTGTTTTATATCGAATCCGTATTCCTTAACCCAATCCTTCTCCTTCTCCTTGCACAATTTCTTCCAGTACCCATGTGTCTCCTTGATGATATCCACCGCCTTTTCGACCCCAGTGCCTCCCCCCCGTTCAAACCGATTTTTATTTCAGTTGAGGGGGAGTTTCGGGTTGAATTAGTGAAAGAGGGTGGTACATGGGGGGGGAGGGTGGTCAAAGTTTTGGACAATAATTCGACTAGGAGAGGTGGAAATGGGAATTTTCAAACTGGACGAAATTGATTAAAAATATGAGATCCGGACGGTTTACGGGTGGGAGTGTGCAGAAGTGTAGTTCGTTTTGTGTTTAATAACCGTCTGAAAAATTTTGGTCTTGGACTCCAAGGTTGACAAACGATTCACAGTACAATAACTCTTCAATTTATTT
>BRYA01000234.1:45336-78507 GCA_030267965.1 Triparma columacea
AAAACTCGTAGGCATATCAAATCGACGTAATTATGCAACAAATTTGTTATCATTTCCAGGTCTCCTAGTTGGAATAAGAAGAAACGGTTTGTGGTTATCTAGATCATTTTTATATCCTCCTTCCCCTCCTCCCCCCCCCCCTCCTTCTCCTCCTTCTCCTCCTCCTCATCGACTTCCCACCCCTCCCCCTTCTTAATCTTCCTAAAAACCTCCTTCACCCCATCCCTGGTCTTCATCTCCACCCTCTCGATCCCCTCCTTCGTGATACTCCCCCCCTTAGCAAAGTACCCCTCGGTAGCCTCCTCTGAAACCCAAACCGTCACCAGCCTACCAACCTCCTTGCTGAGGATGTCAAGCTCACCCGCGGAGATTGTCTGGTCAGCGTCGACCCCACTCGCGCCGTCTTCCATGCCCTCCCCATAATCTCTGGTGACAATTTTGTCGTGGCCGCTGGGACGGGGAGCAGGAAGATTTTGAAGGACATTGGAGTTCCGTGTCCAACAGTCCCGATCAAGGGCTACTTGCTGACCTTCTCAAGCTCGACACAAAGGAAGCACAAGTAAGTTTTGGGTGGGGTTAAGTTAGATGATGATACGAGCAGCGCGAGGCGAGTGAAGCAAGGACCGAAAGAAGTTGGCGAGAAGAAAGGCATGTAGCACTCCTCCTCTTTTTCCACTGCTCGCTTCGCTCACCGCACCTGTCGCCGCACTCGCTTCGCTCGTTGCAGTATGAAGCTCCCCAAAAAGATGTTTGTTGCACCCATGGGGATGGAAGAGGGAGGGAGGTACATTTACAGGCTTTCCGGGCTGGCAGAATTCGGGGGGAAGGACCAGGGCGTCGACTGGGAGGGTCGTGAAAGGGCATTCAGCAAGAGGGACAGGGCGGCCCTGGATATGATGAGAGGTGTGATTGAGGAAAAGTTCGACGACATTGAGGTTGTCGACGAGGACTACGGCTACCGCTGCCTCGCCCCGGACGACGTCCCTCTCATTGGAAGGACCAAATATTCGAATTTGTTCCTCAACACTGGCCACGGCAGCAAGGGTTGGACGATGGGAGCCGGAGCAGGAAAATTGTGTGCCCAGCTTGTGCTAGGAATGCGGCCTGAAATTGAAGCTAAGTGGTACGATCCATTAAGGTTCGAAGGTCCTTCCTTTGTGAAGCGTGCGGTGGATGAGCTCGCTCATGAGGATACAGAGCATGTACCCCCACACTTGAGGTGGAGCCCCCGCTAGCTCTTCAGAACCGACGAACGGTGTGTATGTTAATATAGGATTGGTCATTTTTGGTACAGAACACACACATTTAAATATTAGGGCATTTAAAATGCCGAAGCGGGTCAACATTGCAAGAGATCACGAAAGATAAAGCCAAAGAAGGCGCCACCACCCAGGAGCTTCTCCAAGACGCAATAGTTGATGGGAATGATTGCATCTCGAGGGAAAGGGTATTTTATGTAGTGATCCATGATTTTGATGCCTAGTTCAAGCCGAGACCATTCAGAAAGATCCTTGTTTGTCTTTGCCTCAATGTCACGCTGCAGGGTTGAGAGGATAGAAGATAAAGGAATCTTCTCTACGGATTCTGGCTTGTTGAAGCGCTCCTTGGCCTCCTCAGACTCGAAACAGCGTGCCCTAAAGACGATGGTACTTCGAAGTTCGCCGGTGGGATACGTGTAGGGTGTTGGGGAATCGTCCTCGAACACAGTCCAAGAATCAGAGGCTGGGCCATTGTATCTGAGTTCTACTTGCTTATTTTTGTCTGTCATAGGGGGGTTTCGATCGGGGTAATAAACATTCGCTGCGTGAATCACTTTGGATCCGTCAATTCCGCTTCCACTCCTGGGTTTAGGCGGCACACTAACAGGGTCACCCTCGTCATCATTCCAGTAGACAAAGTCGCCCTTGCGTTCGTCGTCATCCCAATCGTGAAAGTAACCGACAATCTGGATCTGGTCGATGAACTGGGCCTCAAAGAGACCAGAGAATTTCATGGCAGCGAGCAACCACTGGGGGACCTCGAAACGGGTTGCGCCCCAAAAGTACACACCGTCGATGTGGGTTGCTACTGTTTGGCCTGGAACTTGCACAATGAGATTGAACTGGAAGGGGTCGAGCACCTGCTTGTCTACTGGACAGGTCTTCTTCGCAGTGGACTGGAAAGTCGAAGAGGAGAACAGCTTCTGAACCACTGGATAAGACGAAGGGTTGAATATGTACACTCCGAAAGATTGAAGGCGCCCAACAGCCACCTCGTAAGGCTCCTTCAGCCCCATGAAGCCGCCTGTCGTCATGTAATGTCTGCCGATATCTATCCTGTTGGCAAGGATGCAAGAAGTTCTGTTCAGATCGGGTACCATGTAAGGATGCGGGCAAAGTGATAGAGGTGGCTCTTGGATGGGGACTGCCTCCCCGATGTGCTCATGCAATGGCCTTGTAACCTTAGAATCCGCAAGGTTCGAGTTAAGGACCTTAAATTCTTTCATAAGCCCATTCAGCGCTTTCGCTTCCTCCGGGGATAAGAGGTTAGGGGTCAGGGTGGTTTCTTTCCCCTTCATGTGCTCCGGGATGTCAGGGTGCAGAATAAAGTGGTGAAGGGGCTTCGCACAAAATGCGAGAAATAGTGCTACCACTACGGGTACTAAGATCGCTAGAATTGATAGCGACATGTTGTCGATGAACTTGTCCGGCCCTTGTAAATGCAAGATCCAAGAGCTCTTTTTCCTCCGAATTTATTTCTGGCTTGGCTTAAACTGGAAAAATGAACTTCGCCAACATGCAGAAGGCGGCTCAAAGTCGGTACTCAGTCTCTTCAATTCCACAGCTTACAGAGGTTTGTTCAGATAGCTCGTCATCTGACGATGAAGATAACAAGAACAAGATGAAGAAGCAGCGTGTCACAAAATCTGTTACAGAAGGCCAAGAGAAGGTGTTGGTGGCACTTTTGAAGAAACATGGCCCACGGGTGAGTGTTGGTTGGCGAGGGAGGGTAGAAGAGGGGTTGGGAGGGCGCAGCTAACGGGAAAGCTCAAATGATGTGCCACCTTCACTTACACTCGAAGTTCATCACACTGAGATGTCACCAAAATACTAACAACGTTTTCCTGTCCCCACCTCAGGATGGCAAGGCCTGGAGGACAATCATGGTCAGCGCAATCTTCTGGGGCTCGACGGTGTCTTACATGGCCTATAGCGAGAGCTTGCTCTCCACTTTTCTCGTCAGTTTCACGATTGTGAGGAATTTCATGATCCTCCACGATGCCTGTCACCTCAGCTTTTTCAAATCCACCAAACACAATGTCATGCTCGCAAAGGGAATGCAGTTTTTCTCCCAGTTTGAGTGGTCTACTTGGCAGTCGACTCACAACCATCACCACCACCACCTCGGCGACAACAGCGTCATCGATACTTCCCTCACCGTCTGGTTCAGCGAAGAAGATTACTCGAAAATGCCTCTGAAGTTCAGGATTCCCTTCCGGCTCATCAGGGACCCCATGCTTTTCTTCCCCATCGCGTCGGCCTGGGTATTTTTCATCTCTCGCCCAATCATTCAGTTCCTTCCGAGGTACACTGTCCCTGCTATCCTCTACTACCTCTTCGGCTTCAAGACGTTCTTGCTCTACAACTGTGCGGGTTGGATGGCAGGCATTATCGGCCTCGCTCTCTTCCATCTTCAGCATCAGGTCAACACTCCTTACAGGGTAAGCAAGGATAGGAAGAGTATGATCGATGCCGGCCTTTACGGGAGCACATTGTTGGCCATCAGGTGGCCCTTCACTCTCATGACCCTTGGCATAGAATTCCACCACATTCACCATGCTTCGACGCGGGTTCCTGGATACAATTTGGCCGATTGTCACGCTGAGGGAGAGGCCCTTGGTCTGTTCAAGGGCATCAACCGCGTGGGTGGATACAGGGCTTTCGTCTCAATGTTCCACGCATTGTTCAAGGGAAACACAAAGTGTTCTCACGCCGACCACCACGACCCAAACCATGAGCTACCGTCCTTCGTCACCTTTTGGCCTTACAGTGCTCTGGGTTTGTACGATAAGTCTTAGGCTCGGAGGGTGGGGGTAAGGGGCCGAAAGAAAACGAAGACGAGACGAACCCAATTTTTCGTAGAGCTGCCATCATAGAATAGAAGAGTTGGCAATGATTACATTTTCTAAACAACCGAAACTATTCTTCCTTAACCCCGCTCTGCCTCTTCTCGAGAGCCTCCTTACAGATTGGCCCCAGGAGCGCCATCAGCGCCCCCCCCCCCCCCAGGTGTGCTGCCTTGGCTCCAAAGCCCGAGTAGAGGCTTCCGGCGCCCTTCTCCTTGATGATTGCTCTGCCCGTCGCAAGGAAGTTTGTATTTACCCCGTTGACGAGGTTCTGCTTCATCACTACCGAGCGGATGGTGTCGCCTGGGGTGTTCAGGCACGCTCCCGTAACCCCGGCAGCAAAGCCGGACAATAGGTTCTTGGCCATCTTCTTTCCGTTGTCCTCCTCGCCCTCCCCCATGAACTTATCTACAACACTCCTCCAGGGCCCTATCGTCGCGAAGTAAGCGCAGCCCCAGCTCATCTGCCTGTACTGGACTCCCACCCAGCCGGTGAGCTGCTTCGTCAGTGGGGTGGCCCGGATGGCTTTGATCATGGAGTTCGAGTACTTGTTCGTCACGTCCGTGGTCAGGAGCACCTTGGAAACTTCGAGAGGCATGATGAGGAGAACCTCAGGTATCGAGGTGAGGGCTGCGGCTGCAACACGGGTCGAGCCGGTGCCGTCCTTCGGCTCCCTGTCAAAGAGCTTCTCGTGAATTTGAGGGTAGAGGGCAAACTTCACACCTCGCATCACGGTCGCCCTGCTGACCTCAGGAACGATCCCCTGTTTGAAGATCCCCAGGGGCCCAAAGTCCTTGATGAACTTTGAAACTAATGTCCCAGTTGCTGCTCCTGGGGACTGCATCTTCAAACCCCTTAGCAGGTCCAGAGGATAGAGCATCGCGGCCGTCAAGAACGACGAGATGAAGACGGAGCCCGTCTGGGGAGAAATGGAAGGCAGGGAAGGGGTTGATGCCAGGGTTCGGGGGGGGGTCCTGGTTGAGAGGGCCTTGGTAGCTTCCTGATGAGTCCTTCGGGGAAAATGACGAGAAGAAAGTGAGTGCGATCTCAGCGCTGGTGACGACGCCACCACATTCAAAATATTTAGAAGGATTAACAGAAATACCAGCAAGGGAAGTAAAGACGGCATTTCGCACTGCGAAAGTTGACAGAAAATATGCCTGTCACGCTTTTGGGGCTGTCTATGGTGCTGGGGGACGTTTTCTACTGGAGTAGGCTCGAGGGAAAATGTGTAATATGGTGTAAGACGTACTTTATAGAGCCTTTCCTGCCTTGAAGTAAGAATTGAAGTCCAGAACTTGGAAAGGGATGACGCGAAGTGAAGACAAGCAATTCACTTTGTTGGCTGATTGAGAAGTCGTCTCACAGCTACAAAATGAAGGTCTCAGCAATTGCTCTGCTTTCACTCTTTACTGGAGGCGCAGCGTTCGCCTTTTCTCCTGCTAAGAGTGCCCCATTCATGAGAAATGGCTTTTCTGCACCTGCCAAATCGGGCACCTCAACTTCAGCATACATTGACCATGGCTTTGGGTCCCCTTCTAGCCCCCTCACTCACCCCAGTCGCGCTAAGGGGGTGGTTCCAATGGGCTACGTTGGTCCTGACGTTCAGGTTGATGCTGCATGGCAGAGGGTAAAGGGGATGCTTGATGCCATCACGGCTGCAAAGGAGGCTGGCGACGAAGGTGCGTCCGAGGTCCCCCTGTTCCACTTTCTCCGTCGCCTTACCCCCCCCCCCCCCACCCACCCCCCCGGCAGACCTCGAAGCCTCCCTCTCCCTCACAGTGTACTCCCACCTCCAGACCCTCTCCTCCATCTCCCCGTCAACCTTCTACTCCCTCCTCCTGGCTCAGCTCCCCCTCCTCATGCCCTTCGTCTACACTCCCGTAGTCGGCGCCGCTTGCAAGGACTGGTACGGCACAATCGGTCACACAGGTCTCGAGACTGGTGTCTACATCGATGGCTTCGAGAGCAGCAAGTCCGACATGGTCCGCGTCCTCTCCACCTACAAGGAGTCGCACCCCTCTGTCCAGGCAATCGTCGTAACCGACGGCGAGAGGATCCTCGGCCTCGGCGACCTGGGTGTCCACGGCATGGGAATCCCGGTAGGTAAGCTGCACCTCTACACGGCGTGCGGGGGGATCGACCCGGCGAAATGCCTGCCGGTAACGATGGACCTAGGGTGCAATGTTGAAGCTATCAGGGACGCACCTGGGTACATGGGAACCCGGCGTGGGCGCGATTTATCCTCTGATGAGTTTGACAAGGTGATGGAGAACTTCATGGAGGCCGCGATGGAGGTGTTCGGTAGGAACACCCTCATCCAGTTCGAGGATTTCGGGAACAAGAACGCCTTCCGCCTCCTCGAGGACTGGAGGGGCAAGAGCACCTCCTTCAACGACGACATCCAGGGTACTGCAAGCGTCGTAGTCGGCGGACTCCTGGCGTCCCTAAAGCTTACTGAGGGGATAGACAGGCTAGCTGACCACACCTTCGTATTCCTCGGCGCCGGGGAGGCCGGGGTAGGCATAGCTGAGCTGCTCGCGTACGCCATCCAGCAGGAGACTGGTTGCACCCCAGCCGAGGCCAGGAAGCACATCAACTTAGTAGACAGCAAGGGCCTCGTAACAGCCGAAAGGGAGAACCTACAGCACCACAAGCAACCGTTCGCCCACCAACGTAGCACCTCTCCCACGACCTTCGAGGAATCCGTAAAGCTCCTAAACCCCACTGCGATAATCGGTGTGTCTGCAACCCCAAACACATTCACGGAACCAATCCTAGCACACATGGCAGCTACAACCACAAACCCTGTTGTCTTCGCACTCTCTAACCCCACAAGCCAAGCCGAGTGCACCGCACTACAGGCTTACACTTGGACGGAAGGGAGGTGCGTGTTCTCGTCAGGTTCACCGTTTGATAAAGTGGTTATTAACGGGGTTACGAAGGTACCTGGGCAGGGTAATAACGCGTACGTTTTCCCTGGAATTGGTCTCGGGGCTATCGCGGGGGGGGCTACTTCGGTAACCGAGAAGGACATGTACACGGCGGCTGTGACTCTGGCGGGGGAGGTTGGGGAGGACAGGCTGGAGGTGGGGTGCTGCTACCCTGAACTTGAGAGGATTAGGGAGGTTAGCGAGATTATTGCGACGAGGATTTGTGGAGATGTTTGGGAAGAGGGGAGGGGGGGAGAGGGGGAGAGGGAGAATGCAAGGGAGAAGGTTAGAGAGTGCATGTGGACACCTTTTCAGGAATAGAGCGTGATTGGGGGTGAGGAAAGGAGGGAAGGAGAGGGGATGTTGAAAAGGTTGTGTTCTTGTGTTAAAGTGTTGAACATAGTGATTTATTTCTCAAACCGTTGATATTTTTTGTTCCGCTTTTTCTCCCTTGGCCTCCCCTCCCCAACCTACTTCATGAACTTGCTCATGAACCTCCTGTGGAAGTCGTTCCTGACCGTGTCGTTGACGAATCTCTTTTCCTTCTTCTGTTCCCCCCTCGCCTGGTTCCTGAAGACGACGTCGTCGTTCCACTTCCGCTTCATCTTCCCGCTCTTCCCCCCTGTTCCGCCGTCGGAGAGGAGCGGGTTACCTGTCATGGCGGCCTCGGTTGCCAGGGCCTCCCTCTCTGCCGCCTCCTCTTCCTCCTTCAGCCTCTCCTTCTCCGCCCTCTCTGCCTTGATCTTCTCCATCTCCATCCTGAGCAGCTCCTCCTCGTCCTCATCGTCAGAGTCGTCGTCAGAGTCGTCATCCGAGTCGTCGTCAGAGTCACCGAGAGCGTCGAGGTCCTCCTCCTCCTCCGAGTCTCCATTATCTTCATCGTCCCCGTCTTCGTCCCCATACTTTCCCCCCAACCCCAGCACCTTATCATTCCCCATCTCGAGCATCTTGATGTCCCCCTTCTTGTCGTCCTCCTCGTCGACCGTCCTCATCCCAACCTTCCCCCTCCTCCGTTCCTTCTCCGCCTCCTCAAGTTTCCTCAAGCTCTCCTCAACAATCCTCCTCTTATCCTTATCAACAACCTGAGCCCCCGTCCTGTACTTCAGCTTCGTGTGTGCAGCCGCGTCCTTCGCGGACCTCATGGTGGATATCTGACCACCTGAGTCCCAGTTTCCGCCCTCTGCTCCCCCTACGGCTGCCTTCCATGTGGGACGATGTGCCGTAGTCATTGTTTGTAGATGTGTGGGGTTGGTTGTTTCTGGGTGTTAAATTAGGGTTTTGGGGTATTGGTGATGTGTTAGGTTGTATCGATGGTATAATGAGTTGTTAATGGTGGTAATGGTGGTGATGATAGTTGTCAATAGTTGTTGAGAGGATAGAAGTATTGTGTATGGGGGGTGGTCACGAGATGTAGGAGGGGTATAATTTGGCCTTTGAAGTTGATATGCGTATGATAGTGTAGTTTATCGATACTTGAATGTTGTTGTTGTTGTATGAGTCCGACCAATATATATATTGTTGCGTATTGAAACAAAAAACTTACTCTGCCAAAGACTTTGTTTTCTGTCTCTGGTCCGGAACTGGACTCTGAGGCTTGGGGATGGGGATTGGGCCTTGGGAATTGCTTCTGGTAGACCTGGCCCACAGAATATATTAACAGTATCTCCTTTTTACGTCATATTTACGTTGAAGGTCTCTCACTTTCATATTGCTTGCTACTTGCTTCTATTATCTTACAAGCTTGTTAATAGCTTCATAGGGATTCCTCTTCCATTTGATTGAAATCTTGACTCAATTGAATTACCACAATTCACCACAATTCACACTGCAATTCACACTGCAATTCACCGTAATTCACTGCTCATGTTAAGAAGATGCATCATAACACGTAGAAACCCACTTAAAACAAATAGCCTCTCACCCTCCACCACCTCCTTGTCCACCTCTTTGTCCAACAACTTATCAAAATGTGCACACAACAGTGCACACTACAACACCAACATAACAAACATACAAACCAGAACGTACTTTAGAGATAGCAAACAGTGGCCTACAAAATGGTCAACCAAATGCTCTGAGAAGGGCTCTCTTAGAGGCAACAACAAGAACAACTACTACTACAACAACAACTACTACAACAACCGAAATAAACCCCCAATCAGACGTAACACAAATAACTCCTCGACCCCCAAGGATCCCCCTAAAGGTCCCCCCCAGTCTGACGCCGAGACCTACAGCCACCAACTAAAGTCCCTCGCTGAGGAGACCATCCAAACTATGCAGCGAAGGTGAGCAGGAGGGGAGGGTGACAAAGGGCACACTTCGAGGCCGCGGAAACTGTGAAGCAATCCCGATTTAGCTGTTGCTTCGATAAAAGCGCCCCCCCTTCGCTCCCTCAACATCTCCAGCGCATTGGCTCAACCCCCCCCCTACCCCTACCCCTACCCTACCTTTAGGACTGACACTCTATCCGCCGAGCGCAAGCGTAACATGTTCGCAATATCCTTCTCCCTCCTCGTCGCCGGCACCACCCTCTTCGGCAAGGTCGTCTACGAGTCCTTCAAGTCTTCCGTATCCGACGTCGCAGGGGACGTCATGACACACGATACGGTACAGGTTAAAACGAGCGAACTTGCGGCTGCGGTTGTTCAACATGTACTGACGGATGAAACTGTTAAAAGGAAGGCTAGCGGGTTCCTAAAACAGGCAAGCGAGGAGGAGGGTACAAGGGAGGCCATAGTAAGTCTGGTCAGAATGGTAGCCGCTGATAAGGAGGTCCGGGATGCCCTGGGTGGACTGGTTGGGAGGGTATGGGGGGACTTAGTAGGGGATAAGGAGATTATATCCATGACCGCACAACTACTCACGGAAGCACTAAGAGACGAGAAAACACTAAAGGCAGCTACCGAACTCGTCGTTAAACTATGCAAGGACCCGGCGGTAGCAGCGGCGGCCACAGAACTCGTAGCGAGCATGGGGTCTGTAAACTCTGTACAGACGTCAACTAACAACCTCCTAATGGGTGCCTCCCACGCCGTAATGAACGACCCGGGGGTTATGGAACACAGCAAAGAGTTCGTAGCAGACGTCGTAGCCGACGACGCCATCCAGAGAACTGGCGGTGACGCGTTATGGAACACTATCACGTACAGCGTTAGACCGGGGATCGCGAGCTTGCTGGCGGGGGTTGGGGTCGCGTTTTTGGGGATTGGGGTGTTTGCGTTAGGGAGAGGAGGGTATATGGAAGAGGTGAGAAGGGGGGGAGGGGGGGGGGGAAGGGAATCTACGACGACGGGGTTTTTCTTACACACTATCACAAACACACTCGCTCCATGTCTGCACCGTTGGCGCGTCTTAGGATAAGTTTGTAGGGGGGGTGGTAAAGGGTGTGGGAAACTGGGGGGTTGGGGTCTGGGGCAGGCTGGTGGGGTCCGTAGAGTGGGGCCGGGTGACGGGGAGGGTGGGGGAGGGAATTAAGAGGGCCTGGGGGGGAGGGTGGAAGGGAATTGGGGAAAGGCTGGGATGGGGGGGAGGGGGAGAGAAAACTTAATCTATGTTATCAACACGAACGGGCTTTCAAGGGGGGACCTCCCACGACGGTCGAAGCCATTATGTGACTACGTTATTTTTGCCCCATATGCCAACAGATGTTATCGATTACTGTTAATTAGTTTTCCCATTAAAACTCCCGAGATCCTCCCTTGCAGAACGTTGCTTCCCTACTCCACCTCCACCTGCAACAAACAATTACCAAATCATCTCCCCGAGCTGCCCCCACACACAAACAAAATTGGTCGATCGAGCTTATTTTTCCCGTGCGTGAACTCCTAATCCCCATGTTCTCCCCTATACCTCTCCCACCCCAGCGCTTCCTCCTGTCCATTATTCTCCTCCTTCTCGTCCTGTTTCCCTGTTCTGCCTCGTACCAGCCGCCTCTTCGGAAGGTACAAGCTAGGTCCCCCTCTCATGCCGCAGATCTCTTCTTCCAGACATTTGCAAAGGACCATTACTCAGCAGCGGAGGTTACAGAAATAGAGAAATACCACAAGCTCGCGCGGGATGCCGGTCTGGGCTCAGTTCCCCGGTCCCTCATCGTTGAGGGTGAGAACAGCGTCCGCGGCAAGTTCCGTTGGATGACCGCCCTGATAGCCCCCTCCGCCTCAGGCTACTACCACTTCTGCGGCGCCTCCCTCATCCACGAGAAGTACGTCCTGACCGCCGCACACTGCGTTGAGGGGACGGATCTTACGGGAGGCGGAATGACGGTCGCGATTGGGAGGTACCAGCTGAACAACGTGACGGAGCACGGGCAAGTCATGAATGTCAAGGCTGTGTACCAGGTGAGAATGGGGCAGGAAGGAGCAGGGCAAGGAAGTGGTAGGGGTGATTCCGGCGTCCTATGGCTAACCTTCTTCGATCGCCTTCTCTCCCCCCTCCCTCACCCCCAGCACCCTGACTACAACCCGAACACCATGCTCGCCGACGTTGCCATCCTGGAGCTCCCTGAGGCCGTCACCCACCCGTACATAAGGACCGTGCCCCTCGTGACTGATGAGGTCTCCGAAACCCTCAGACACGGATCAATTGTGACTGTCAGCGGCTGGGGCGCT
Organism: Triparma columacea; assembly: GCA_030267965.1. Classification (NCBI taxonomy): domain Eukaryota; class Bolidophyceae; order Parmales; family Triparmaceae; genus Triparma; species Triparma columacea. The sequence continues at coordinate 56,985 of BRYA01000234.1, forward strand.
CTCTCCTCTTCCTCCACCCCCCCCTCTCGCCGATCCTTGCTTTCCTGCGATGTCCCCAACCCCGACTTCATCGGCGACGGCTGGTGCGACAAGGGCGTTGAGTATAACAGCATGGGCTGCGGCTACGACGGCGGGGACTGCTGCCCGACAACCTGCACGTGCACCGCCAGCACCCCCGGGTGCTACGCGAACTGCGGGAGCAACGGGTACGATTGCAAGGACCCTGAGAACGGAGGGGCGAGGCCGACCTGCCAGGCGGACAGCACGGTCCTGGGCGACGGGTATTGCGACTCTGGGGAGGCGAACTCTGAGATCTGTGGTTGGGACGGGGGGGACTGCTGCGAGAGCTCATGCTCAAGCAGCGACCTCAACGACTGCGGCGTTAACGGGTACACGTGCCTCGACCCTGTCAGGACTGATAATAACGTACAAGTGAGTATTGTGCACCTTATTATTATCCTATTTCTCTCTAACACACACACACACACACACACACATACTCACACGCAGTTCTGCGCCCCTGGATGTCCGACCGATTGGAGCCTTGACGATGTTTGCAACGACGCCTGCAACGTTGCCTCTTGCAACTTCGACGGCGGAGCGTGTACCACTGACAGCAACGCCAATCATGTCCTCGTATCGACGTCCGAGACGGCCAGCAGCATCCTCAAGGAGGTCTCCATGCCGCTGGTCAGCTACGAGAAGTGCAACGCCGCGTACCTCGCTGGCGGGGGCGGGGGAGTTACGACAGACACCGTGTGCGCGGGCCTCCCCGAAGGAGGCCCTGACAGCTGCCAGGGCGATTCAGGCGGCCCCCTTATGTACAGCTACGACAACCAGTTCTATCAGGTCGGCGTCGTATCGTGGGGAATTGGTTGCGGGTGGGCAGGTTACTACGGGGTATATGCGAGGTGAGCATGGTTGCACGATACGAGAATGAAGCTAAGGCCTCCATGTATGATGCTTCCTTAATATTTTCCACTAACACATACAATACACGGCCTCCCAACTTTCCCGCAGCGTGGACTTCTACCGGCCCTGGATCGAGAACTTTCTCGTCGACTTTCCTTTTGCGGTTTTGGAGTATGACGACAACTTGAACGCGTTGCCTGGACTTTTTGGGAACCAGATGCTCACGCCCACCGGTGGCGAAGATGCCTATCCCATAACTCTAAAAAATACTGCTGCAGCTTCGGGGCTTGTTTTGGACATTGCCCTGTCAGTTTCTCACTCTGCCTGGAACGTTGATACGACGTCCTGCAGCCTCGAAGGTATTGGAAATGTTTGCACCGTGATTGTAACATTTAACCCTACCACAATCGCAACTCGTCTCACCAACTCGCTCGTCATCACCACCACCCACAATTCCGTGTCAATTACGGAGACGCTGGATTTTAGGGCCCTGGTTGTCTCGAGATTCGACTCGGCGAACACAATTCATCCTGGTATTTCGTTCTACTTGACTGGAGGGAGCCCATGGGAATTCCTCGCCACCAGCGATTTTGATGATCTGGAGGAGCTTGACTCTCTTGGTAGTGTCTCGGTGACGCCTCCGAAGCTGGACAACGACCAGAATTCTTGCATCACGACGCACATCGATGGTCCGGACGTTCTGTCGTTCTCTTGGGCCACACATTGTGAACTAGGGTACGACTTCATGAAGCTTTACGTCGGATTCGAGCAGGTCGATCTCATCACTGGTGTCACTCCGTGGGTGAGTGAGACCCACGTCATCCCAACGGGGTCGCAGCGGGTGACCATCTGCTACGTGAAGGATGATGGAAATGAGTTTGGACTCGACGAGGGGTACTTGGGAGGGGTGGAGCTCGCAAGTTTCGACGGGTGTGGGCTGGGAGAAGCTGCTGGGCTGGACGTATCCTGCAGCTGCCACGGGATCCCGGGTGATGGTGCAAGTTGCACGTGCCTTGACAATTGGGGCGGGTCGGATTGCTCGATCCTCGCGTGTGATGAAGATTGCGTCAATGGGGTGTGCACAATGGTAGGTGGGAGCCCTCAATGCGTGTGCAACACGGGCTTTGGGGGCAGTGATTGCAGTAACGCGGACTCGACCTGCACCACGAGCGTGATTGTTGAGGTTTCGACGAAGAAATTTTCCCAAGACAATGGTTGGACGATTTCCAAGCTGGAGACGGGGGGGAACTGGGTTGTAGTTGGAAGGGAAATGGTCGGCAGCTTCCAGGACGACGGCTTGTACAAGACGCAGGTATGCCTCAACCCTGGAGTGCATAGGCTGACGGTGAGCGATGTTGAGGGAGATGGTTGGCATGGGGGCACCATTGGCGTCAAGTCGGGAGGCGAAGATGCTGTGTTAGTGGAAACGATAGAGGTTGGGCCAAACGCCAAGGCGGAAATATTTGTAATTTCAGAGGATGCCAGCGCGACCTGCAGCGATGGTTTACAAAATGGCCCTGAGAGTGATGTGGACTGTGGTGCGACTTGCGGCAAATGCGGGTTCCGAAAGAAGTGCTACAGTGACAATGACTGCCTTCTTGGCGTCTGTATGAAGGATCCTGAGGGCAGTAATAACTTGAAAATATGTGGAGACGTTGGTATTAGTCCTCTGAAGCCAGAGAGTTACGAGGTGGTTCTGGGAGGGAGCACGCTCGAAATTGAGTTTGGCGTTGCTAGCGAGATTGACAACGGGTGGAGGATCGATGTTGACGTGGAGAGCCTTGACGGGGGGGTGGTGGTTGAGGCCGCGAGGGGCGCTGCGTGGAGCTCGAGTTCCGGGACAGGCAGCGTGAGCGTCAGTTTGGGTATGTTCTTGCCCACCGGCCTGTACAGGTGCAAGTTGAGTTGGAGCGGGGAAGATGGCGCTTTCATTTACAGTGACCCCTTCCAACTGAGTGGAAGCAGCATTATACTAATCGAGCCGAGTGGGGAGGAGAGGCTCGTTGGAGGAATGACCCTCAACGTCAAGGCCCTCACTGGTGGGTTCGTAGGTTTCATCAGTCTCTTTCTGCAGAAGGAGGGGGAGGATGCCCTGATGGACGTTGGTGATTGGGAGGCCAAGGTGGGAAGCAGTAATGAGATCAACATCATGATTCCCAGGACTTTGAGCATGGGGAGGTGGAAGGTGGTCGCAATGCCCGTGGAGGACAAGGCCGCTGGAGGTGCATACCTCATAAGTTACAGCGCGTGGTTCTGGGTGAATGAGGATCCCAACATAGTCGTCTTGGAGCCCCTGGCGGAGAGCGTTTACGTCGGTGGTAAGGAGATGAATCTCGAATGGACTGGAAGCATCCCGATGAGCGGGGGACTGGGCGTGAAGCTGAAATCTAGGGAGTGCGGCGAAGAGTTGTGGGCAGAGGTTTTAAATTCCAAGGACAGTTTGAGGGGGAAGTTGGACCTTACGTTGCCACATTTGAGTTCGGCGATGTGGGTGACGGTGGAGGTGGGCGGCAACGGAGTGGAGGACGCCGTTGACGTGCTGCTCAGGCCTGAGATCACTTGCAGGGCGGGGTGCTTCGAGGATTTAAGGGGCGACGGGGTTTGCCACCCCCAGTGCGACACGTACGCTTGTGGATTTGATGATGGTGATTGTTGCTCACCGGCGGCAGAGGTAGAAGGGGGGGAGGAAGTGGGAGGGGAGGAAGGGGAGGAAGGGGAGGAAGGAGAGGATTGCTTGGAGGTGGTGGTGGGGGTGTGGATAGGAGCCTACGGAAGCGAGGTCACATGGGAGATCCCAGGGACCTGCCCACCGCTGTACGGTGGCGCCGGAGAGTACGGAAGAGTGGGCTGGTACAACGTGAGTGCTTGCATCCCGCTCGGCCTTCAGACGCTCAGGGGCTACGACAGCGTCGGAGACGGTTGGGGGGAGAGCTTCGTTGTGATCGATGCCGTAAAGGGTGAGGGGGGGAATGAAAGGGAGGAAGTCACGGGAGTATTGGTCGTGGAGGGCACCGGGGAAGAGTTCCTGTTCGAGTTGTGCGAGGGGAATGAATGCGGGAGCGACAAGGGTTGTAACGACGATGGCGTTCGGCTCACGACGGGGGGCAACGTATGTGCTTTTCCTTTTTTGATGAATGGCGTGATGAGGTATGATTGCGTTGAGGATGGGAGTGGTATTATTGGGCTTGAGGTCTGTGCCACTGAGATCGACCCCTGTAGCTGCGCGCACGATGGAGTGAGCGGGGAGATACAAACCTCCAGGAAGGGCTGCGCGAGTGGAGAGAGGGAGAGCATCGACCTCGCCTGCAAGGCAGAGCACGCGGGGGCCGGGAAGGAGGCCTGGTGCTACGTCGTCAATCCCATCATGTGCGCGAGGATGGGGGCTGATGAGAGGGAAATCAAGGGGTTAGAGGCAGTGCTGTACTATGATAGCGCCAGATACGGGGGTGCTGGGTGGAGGTACTGTGATGTAGATGCTGAGAACCATATCGACAACTTTGTGGGGGAACTGGCGAGCTGCGAGCTCTGCGAGCCTTTGGAAGAGGCCATTGACGTCATGTTCTACGTCTACGCTGGGGTGACCGGTGGTCTGGTTTCACTCTGCATCCTCTTCTGCCTTGTGAGGCTGTGGTGTGCAGAGAGGCAGGAGGTGAAGAAGGTCAGCTCAAAGTTTAGGGAGACCAGCGTGGCGTTGCGAGTCGCGAATCAAGAGGTGGAAATGCTCAAGAGAGAATCCGAGCGTCTCAAGGAGGCACGAAAAGCCAATTTGATGAATGCAACCTTTACAAGAGAAGAAGCAAAACACATAAACGTCACGACGAGCATATCAGGGTTCGGCGTCAGGGAGAAGATGTCCAAAAAAGCTCGAGGGTTAGGGGAGAAGTTTAAACTCAGGTCGTTTAGGAACTCGGGAAGCAACATAGTAGACTCACCAGAATCAAAGAGCCCGAGGGAAGATGTGATGATCAAGGTCCAGCTCGATCAGGCCGAGGCTGAAATCAAGAGGCTCAAAGGGGTGGTGGAGGAGTATGAGGCTGACGTCGAGAACCCAAAAGCTGAGATTAAAAAGTTGAGGGATAAGGTCAGGCAACTCGAAGTACAGAACGCCGTGCACACAAGGAGGCAAATGTACGGGTAAGGAGATGGGGAAAAAAAAATGTTCATATTTGGTACTGAATAGGTTTTATTTATTATATAATGCACCAGTTCCTTGGAAGACGCAAGCCTGTGCAAGATTCGAGACCCTCCGAAAATACAGGGATCGATTAGAGTTTGCGCATCAGCGCTGTAATATAATACACTATCTTTGGACCGAATTCCAGGAGTTACGCTATCTCCTACGAAAATAATTTTTTTATCAACTTTTGCTTGCATTTCAAAGGTCTTCCAAATTCTTTGTTATTACCAAAATATCTTAATTTATGTATCAATATCATAATTTGAATTTATTAATTTACAAAAAATTATATAGAAAAATATTTTACACCTGAGAAATTTCAAATATTTATCTAGGGTATATTAATATACCAAATTATTCAAAATACAATTTAGATAAGATAATTGCATATATCAAGTCACATTGGAGACATTACTAAAATTATATTCTTGAGATGTCAAAAAAAGTTTAATATTATCACATATACTAAGTTAGTTTATATAATTGATTGTTGATAACAATATATATTTCGTAGGTATAAAATAGACAATTTAATTTTGCTGATTTTCGATTGCGAAGATCCTACCTTTGCTGATGTCAATCGTTCTAGAATGGCAGACTGGGCAAACTGAGTCACATCACCCCCTTGCACAGGTGAGAGCAAACGTTCGTCTCCTCAACCTTAGCCATACACCTCGCGTAATATTTCCGTTCCGATCTTATTGGCCCTCTTCCCCTCTCCCTCCCTTTCTTGAACTTTTCATCATCCAAACTGATTCGTCCTCACCCACACCCACTCCTTCTTCTTTTCTTCTCTTCCAAAAACCACCATCCTGCCCGTACTGCGTTCCATTCCATCAGTTTAGCATGTCTGCAATGACCTCAATTCCCTCCGATCTGACCCTGAAATACTGGAATGGGCGCGGCCTCATGGAAGTGCCCCGCCTCCTCTTGGCAATCTCTGGAAAGTTCCCCACAACTGATTACACCGACAGCAGACACAACGCTCCCGCGGAAAACCTAGAGGCTAACCTCGGTCGAATGCCTGTGGTTGCCACGCCCGAGGGGTCCGTCGGCCAGAGCATCGCCATCAACTACTACATCGCCTCCACCAACAACCTTCTTGGCACAACCCCTCTGGAGGGCGCTCGCATTATCTCTGTGCAGGCGCACGTACAGGTGAGGATAGAAAGAAACCAAAGTGTACATTGTATCATGACATAATTTACTTCAAAACTAACGAAACCTTTCCTGCCACTCTCCACGCAGGAGATGATGGGCGAATTCAGGAAGATCATCCCCTACGGCACCACGCCGACCGACCAACAGCTGGAGCAATGGTTCAGCACTGGTGCTACCGACGATAGTGGTTCAGCTGACGGCTCTAAACGCTCCGAGAGGTTCGCGAAGTGGTGAGTTTTCACATCAACATCACGCTTATCACATCACGTACCGCGTGCCTCGCATTTTCTTACCCGCCCTTCTCTCCGTTCGCAGGTGGATCGGCCGCATTGAGGCTTCCCTCGACACCAACGGGTTCGCCATCGGCTCCCAGCTCTCCCTCGCGGATGTCGTCCTCTACAATGCGTTTGCCGAGGTTCTCCTCGACAGCGAGCGCAGAGAGGGCTTTGATGGGTGGCGTGCAGAGCCCATGTGCAGCCTGGCGCGCACCAACAAGCTACTTGAGTCTGCTCCCAAGCTAAGCAGTGCGATCGAGAAGGTCAGGCAGCACGCTGGCACCAAAAAGTGGCTCAGCATGAGGGGGGTGCAGGGATTCTGAAAACCCCAAACTACAGTTAAACTAGTTTCTGTGCGAAGTTTCTGTGCGAAAATTATTTCGTTCTTATTTACTCCTAAATCCTACACTCCGTCCACTCCCCACCGCACCTCCCCGCACACATGAATTATTCTGTTTACTCGCCTAAACCTCCTTTTCACGCGAGCTCCTTAACATCGGCGTCCTCGTACACACTGATGGGTGGGCACGTGCACACCAAGTTTCGGTCTCCGTAAACATTATCAACGCGTCCGCAGGTGGGCCAGAACTTAGTGCCCTTGACCCAGGGTGCAGGGAAGGCCCCCTTCTCCTTGGAGTAGGGGAGCTCCCACTTGTCGTCGAGGATCATTGCGATTGTGTGGGGGGAGTTGCGGAGGGGCGAGTTCTCAATCGCGACCTTGCCCGATCCCACGTCGTCAATTTCCGCCCTGATCGCCAGCATGGCGTCGCAGAAGCGGTTGAGCTCGGCAAGGTCCTCGCTCTCGGTCGGCTCAACCATGAGGGTTCCAGCAACGGGCCAACTCATAGTAGGGGAGTGGAAGCCGTAGTCCTGAAGCCTCTTGGCGACGTCCTCCTCGCTGACTCCGGTGGAGGCCTTTAGGGGCCTAAGGTCAATGATGAACTCGTGCGCGCACTGGCCGTTCTTTCCGCGGAAGAGGATGTCGTAGGCGCCATCGAGCCTAGCCGCCATGTAGTTGGCATTGAGGATGGCGTGCTCGGTGGCGGAGCGGAGGCCGTCGGCTCCCATCATCTTGATGTAAAGATACGAGATGGGGAGGATGGCGGCGGACCCGAAGGGAGCACCGGCGATGGCCCCGGTGGACTTGGGGACGCAAATGTCGGGGATGGTGTTGCCGCAGAGATCGCCGGAGGCTTCAGGGTCGACGATGTGCCCGGGGAGGAAGGGGGCGAGGTGGGCAGCGACTCCGATGCTGCCAACTCCAGGCCCCCCTCCACCGTGAGGGATGCAGAAGGTCTTGTGGAGGTTAAGGTGGCAGACGTCAGCTCCGATGGCTCCAGGGCTGGTAAGGCCGACCTGGGCGTTCATGTTGGCGCCGTCCATGTAGACCTGCCCCCCAGCGTTGTGGATCTCATCGCAGATCTCGACGATCGCTTCCTCGAAGACCCCGAAGGTGGAGGGGTAGGTGATCATGAAGCAGGCAAGGTTGTCACCATGCTTGGCAATCTTAGCCTTGAGGTCGACCATATCGCAGTTGCCCTCGTCATCGTTGTCAACAACGACGACCTTCATCCCGGCCATGGTGGCGGAGGCGGGGTTGGTTCCGTGGGCAGACTTGGGGATGAGGCAAATGTTCCTGTGGCCCTCCCCCTTAGACTCGAGGTAACCCTTGATGCAGAGAAGGCCGGCAAACTCGCCGGTGGCGCCGGAGTTGGGCTGGGCGGAGACGGCGGCGAAGCCGGTGATCTCGCAAAGGTCCTTGTTCAAGTCCTTGATCATTTCATGGTATCCCTGGACCTGGTCGTGGGGGGCGAAGGGGTGGATGTTGGCGGTCTCATCCCAGGTGACGGGGATCATCTCGCTGGTGGCGTTGAGCTTCATGGTGCAAGACCCGAGGGAGATCATGCTGTGGTTGAGTGCAAGGTCCTTGTTCTCGAGGGTCTTGAGGTACCTGAGCATCTGACTCTCGGAGTGGTGCTGGTTGAAGATGGGGTGGGTCATGATGGGTTCGTCGCGGTGGTACCCGCCCCCCACAGTGGTAACAGACTCGTCGGCGCTGAGGTCGGGGGAGGTTATACCGAATCCTGAGGAGAGCAGGTTGGCAATGTCCTCACGGGTGATTCCCTCTCCCATGCTGATCCCAACAGTGTTGTCGTCAATGACACGGACATTAGATCCGGCTGCCGCAGCGTTCTCAGCGACGGACTTCGCGGTCATGCCCTTGGATGATACGTCCACAACGAAGGTGTCGAAGAAGTCCTCCTTGGTGGCCTCAAATCCCGCGGCGGTGATCTCGCGGTGAGCGACGCGAGCGAGGGCATGGATATGCCCGGAGATGTTCTGAACGCCCTCGGGGCCGTGGTAGACGGCGTAGGCAGCGGCCATGTTGGCGAGCAGGGCTTGAGCGGTGCAGATGTTGGAGGTAGCCTTGTCCCTCCTGATGTGCTGCTCCCTGGTCTGCATGGCCATCCTCAGGCAGGGCTGGCCCTCGGAGTCGATGGTGACGCCAATAATGCGGCCGGGCATCTTCCTAGAGTAAGAGTCGGAGGTGGAGAGGAACCCAGCGTGGGGGCCTCCGAATCCCATGGGGACCCCGAAGCGCTGGGCGGAACCCACGGCAATGTCCGCACCGAAGGAAGCGGGGGACTTAATCTTGGTGAGGGCCATGAGGTCAGTGGCGGCAATTAGCAGACCGCCGGTCTCGTGTAGGCGGGCCGCGAAGGAGTCGTAGGTCTCTCCGGGCGACTCGATGCTGCCGTAAGTGTTGGGGTACTGGACAATGGCTCCACAATATTTTCCGTCAGAGAAGTCAGCCTCGGAGTGAACACCGCGGACAAGCTCAATGCCGATAGCACCGGCACGGGTCTCGAGGAGGGAGATCGTCTGGGGGTGGACATCATTGGAGATAAAGAACTTGTTCTTCTTTCCCTGGAGGTCGGTGTGGGCGGCGAGCGAAGCGAGTCGCGGAAGAGGTGGGTGCGTTATTGGGGTGCGTTAGTGGGGAGTGGGGTGGTTAGGTGCGTCGAGCGAGTGTCAGTAGCGCTTTCCCCCATCTTTCACCATCCTCTCTAGGTTGGCACGACGACGAGTGAAGTGACAAGTTCTCCTCTCACCTTCTTTCCTTTGAGGGCAAAAGACATCTGCATGGCCTCAGCGGCGGCGGTGCTCTCATCGAGAAGACTCGCGCAGGCCATGGGGAAGCCCGTGAGGTCCGAGACGAGAGTCTGGAAGTTCAGGAGCATCTCAAGGCGGCCCTGGCTGATCTCGGCCTGGTAGGGGGTGTAAGCGGTGTACCAACCGGGGTTTTCGAGCATGTTACGAAGGACGACGGGGGGGACGATGGTGTCGTAGTATCCCTGACCGAGGAAGGACTTGTTGACCACGTTCTTGGAGAGGATCTGAGGGAGAGGCGCAGGAAGTGGTGAGGGAGGGGGGAGAGGGCAGGTTAGCAGTGGATCAGGTGCACCAAAAGATTTGGCGTGACGTAGGATAGCGACGGGGAGATACTTGGACACACTCATAGCTTCGCTCCTCGCTATCCCCCCTCCTTGCTTGAATCGCCCCATTCACGAACCCACCTCCTTCAAGTGTTTGACGGCCTCAGTCTCAGTCATAGCGGGGTCCATGGCCAGGGGCCTGTCCATGAGGATGTTGGCTGGGACGGTGGACTTGACCATAGACTCCATGTCGTCAAAACCAATAACACCAAGCATGTTCTTGGAGTCCTTGGCGGAAGGACCTATGTGACGTCTGGCGAAGTCATCCTGAAGGGCTAGAGGATCGCTGGAGAAGGCGCGTACTGTTTTTTGGGAGGGAGATATTTGGGATGAAGGGTAGAGGCGTGTGGCGAAGGTGAGTGGGGTTAGCTTGCCGCGAGTGTTTTGCACATTTGACGTTTAAAACGTGCGTAATATAATCAACAACAACATGATGATGCCTAGCTACGAGATACATCGACCTAAATAGGCCACTTTCTCCAACAAACCTCCCGGCATGGGACACGACTCAGATAGAATTCTCACCTCCCAAAGACAAGACTGACGGCTTCTGCTTTAGGAGAAGCTGCCTTGTTTCGAAAGGCTTCACATTCTTAAGCGCCTGAGCTGCACGCGTACGGAGAGCCAACATAATTGCTCTCAGAAGTGACAAAAACTATGGGAGGTGGAATGGAGCAGATGGGTGACTAAGTGTCCCGATCTCCGAAATCCAAGAACTTAAACTTTCCCTTTCATGCGCATCACCACTTGCTTTCTCCTAATTATTGGACTGGGTTTATACGAGCACTGTTCGCCTTGGATGATGCGATCAGTAATTCGCAGTGTTCCCTTTAGGGGAATTTACAACACCAACTCGGCAACTATTTCCTCATCTAAATCCCTTGGGGGCCTAGTTCCTGTTGCTGAGGCGCATAAGTTGGGGAATCCCTTCAAGAATATGTTAGCATCAATCAAGAGGAACACGAGGCTGATGAGCACAGCAGCTGTGGAGGCTTCCTCTGCCCCGGTGGAGATTTTCAGGAAGGACTACCTGGCCCCTGCCAACTTTGTCACTGAGGTCAGCATGGACTTTGACATTGAGGAAGGCAAGACTGTCGTCAAGAGTGACCTCGTAGTGAGGAAGAATGCCGACAGCAAGAATGACAAGGGGGACTTGCTCCTAGATGGGGATTCTTCCTCTGTAACCCTCCTCTCCGCGCGCTTAGACGGGGGGGAGCCCTTGGTTGAGGGGGTCGACTACGAGCTCGGGGACCAGAGCATGGTCATCTTCGAGAAGGCCCTACCAAAGTCTGACACCTTCACGTTGTCCACGGAAGTTAGCATTGTCCCCGAGGACAACACGCAGCTCTCTGGTTTCTACAAATCCGGCCCCATGTACTGCTCCCAGTGCGAGGCCGAGGGCTTCCGAAGGATCACGTACTACCCTGACCGCCCCGACAACATGGCGACCTTCAAGAGCGTCAAGATTACTGCCGACAAGGCCAAGTACCCTGTCCTTCTGAGCAATGGGAACCTGGTCAAGCCCACCGAGGACGTCGGGGGAGGGAAACACTCGGCTACCTGGTCCGACCCTTTCCCCAAGCCCTCTTACCTCTTTGCCATCGTCGTGGGGGACCTCGGAAGCATCTCGGACTCCTTTACAACCTCATCAGGCCGAAAGGTACACCTGGAGATATTTAGCGAGAAGGAAAACGTCGATAAGCTCGATTACGCCATGGAGTCACTGAAGAATAGCATGAAGTGGGACGAGGACAAGTTCGGACTCGAGTACGACCTCGACATTTACAACGTTGTGGCTGTGAACGACTTCAACATGGGCGCCATGGAGAACAAAGGCCTTAACGTTTTTAACACGGCCTACGTTCTCGCAGACCAGAAAACCGCCAGCGACGGAGATTACGAGCGGGTCGAGGGGGTTATCGGCCACGAGTACTTCCATAACTGGACCGGAAATCGAGTCACCTGCAGGGACTGGTTCCAGCTCACGCTTAAAGAGGGCCTCACTGTGTTCCGCGACCAGGAGTTCTCAGGCGACCTCGGCTCGAAGGATGTGACGAGAATCGAAAACGTCAGGGGCCTCCGGGGCAGGCAGTTCGCAGAGGACAGCGGCCCGATGAGCCACCCCATCCGCCCCGAATCTTACATAGCCATGGACAACTTTTACACTGCCACTGTCTACTCCAAGGGGGCCGAGGTCATCCGCATGTACCAGACTCTTCTCACCCCCAAGGGGTTCAGGAAGGGCATGGACCTTTACTTCGAGCGCCACGATGGTTCGGCCGTTACATGTGACGACTTCAGAGCCGCAATGGCTGACGCAAACGACGTCAACCTTGACCAGTTCGAGAAGTGGTATTTGCAAAATGGCACCCCCACACTTTCTTACTCTTCCTCTTTCGACGCTTCCACCTCCACCTTCACCATCACCCTCTCTCAAAGCTCTCCAACTAACCCCTCCAACGAACCATTCCATATTCCCGTTTCCTTTGGGATCATCGACTCCTCCTCCGGGGAGGAGCTCCTTCCCACCGAGGTCCTTGAGCTCAAGGAGGAGTCCGCCACCTTCACCTTCAAGCTTTCCAACGTCGCCGGAAAGCCTGTACCTAGCATCCTGAGGGGCTTCTCTGCACCAGTCAAACTCATCAACGAGAACGTGGACGAGGCCACCAGCCAGCTGCAGACCCTCGCCGCCTACGATACTGACGGCTTCAACAGGTGGGAGGCGGGCCAGAAGATCTTTTCCACTGCCATATTCGCCGAGCTTGCCGAAAAGTGCGACTCTACAATTCTCGATGCCGTTTTCGCGACCTTCCAGCAGTCACTTAGCTCTGATAAGCTCGGGGATGACTCTATCAGGGCCTACAATCTCATGCTCCCCACCGAAGGAAGCTTGGCGGAGGACCTTGAAACCATCGAGCCCGTTAAGCTCCGGGAGGCCAGGGGCACCATCAAGAAGCTCGTAGCAAAGGAGTTCAAGCCTCAGTTCCAGTCTCTCTACGAGAAGCTGACAGACGAGATGAAAGGTGTGCCTTTTGCCGTGGACTCAATGAGTATCGGAAAGAGGAGGTGAGAGGGGCAGGGGTAGGGGGAAGGGGTCTCGTTTGATTTTAATCTCGAATGTGCTCCTATTCTCACCCCCCTCCTCACCAAACAAATCAACAGACTCAGGAACGTCTGCCTCGACTTCATCACCACAACTGTCAACAGGAGCGATGAGGACGAGGTCCTTGCGAACGCCAAGGTCGCTCACTCTCACTACCACGCAGCGAATACCATGACGGACAAGCTAGCTGCCATGTCGATCCTCAGCAGTGTCTACGGCTGCGCCGAGGCCGAGGCTCTCAGGGACGAGGTCCTGGCACACTTCTTCGAGGAGGCCGCTGGAGATGCACTTGTAGTCAATAAGTGGTTCTCCGTTCAGGCCTCCTCCACCAAGCCTGATGTCCTCGATGATGTCAAGAGGCTCATGGAGCACCCCGAATTCAACATTAAAAACCCCAACCGCTGCAGGGCCCTGGTCTCGGTCTTCACAGCAAACTCTGCAGCATTCCACGCCGAGGACGGATCGGGTTACGATTTCATCACCAATGTGATCAATACGCTCGACCCCCTCAACCCACAGGTCGCATCTAGGATGTGCGGCAGCCTTATCCAGCACAAGAGGTACGATGCAGGGAGGGGCAAGATGATGGTTGAAAAGCTCAAATTGATAAAGGAATTTGACGGCCTCTCCCCTGACAGCTTCGAGGTCGTTAGCAGAGGGTTGAAGTAGTTTAAGCGCAAATTTTTGATTCGCATCCATCGTTTTAAACATTTCGTTGCTGCTCCTTTTTTATTGAACCCAAAATCACCACTTCTTCTTCTCTTCTTAGAATGCTGCTACTCACCTTCGTCATCCTCCTGATCAGCACTGAGCGAAGTTTTGGCGAAGATGAGGGGGAGTGTGGGTGCTCCAAATCAAGAGAATCGATGTCAGAAGGAAATATCCAGCAAGGCTCGTGTGATGGGCTCGGGGACAAGCCAGATTTAGGCTTGGAAGGCGGCTTGAGCTCGGTAGAGAGATCGACAATAGATATTCCAGATGTATTAAGAATAGAATCACCGACAGTATTCATCCCAGGGGGACGCTATACGAAAGGATGGCAGAAGCCTGAAGGAAAGGGAGAGGGTGAATTTTGGACATCCTTTGTCCCTCATCCTCTTGACAAGGAGGACGTTACTGTGGAGGAAGTCGGTCCGGGGTTTTGGATCGACGTACACGAGACGAGCAATGAGGAATACTACCAATATCTGAGCTGGTGCACAACAAACAAGATTTGCAGCAGTTATACACAGACAATGAATGAGTATAACGATACGTTTGTTTTCCTTCCGAACTTCAGGGCGGCTGAGGGGGGGTCAGGGGCTGTGCTAGACTCGCACGAGGTCGTATCGTGGTGGGGGAGGGCCACGGGGGTTACCTGGAACAACCCCTTTGGCAACCTAACAGGGGTGGTGAACGGCGGAAATTCAAAGTCAGGATTGCAGGCCCCGACGAGGCCCGAGGATTCGATGCTGTTGCATCCAGTGGTGCACGTCAGCAAGACTGACGCCGAGCACTACTGCGCGCAGAGGACAGCCTGGGACAACGAGCGCCATGGCACCCCGCGAGGGGTAACGAGGCTACCGACTGAGGTTGAGTGGGAGTACGCGAGCAGGGGGGGGAAGGAGGGGAGGGTGTACCCTTGGGGGAACAAGGAGAGGAAGGGGGAAGAGGGCGTTTATCGGGCCAATTACTTCCAGGGGACATTCCCAGAAATGAACACTGTTGACGATGGATGGGAGCAAACGAGCCCAAGGGGAAGCTTCGGACCGCAGAATGCTTATGGCCTCCATGACATGGTGGGAAACGTGTGGGAGTGGACCAGTACGGCGGGGGGTGACGGGTACGTAAAGAAGGGGGGGAGCTTCCTGTGCCACAGCAGCTACTGCTACAGGTACAGGAACGCGGCGAGGTCTTTCAATTCGGGGGACACCACTGCTGCGAACCTAGGTTTCCGATGCGTTAGTAGCGGAGGAACGGAGGATGAAGGAGCGTAAAGTCGCATGATTTGTGTTGGAGAATGTTGGAAATTTCATCTTTATAGTGTTGCCTTATTGTCAAGCCCCCCCCGCAGAAGTTCTCGACACCCCGAAGTTAATCGAAAGTCGCTCATCTTACCGTGTTGTTCCTTCGGTCGCCCCCGTCCGTTACCTTTCCTGTTTACTCTTGGGCTGAACAACTGGTGAAGGTCTTAGGGGAAAGAAAAACATTTGCTTTTTATGGCGCTTTCAGCGCTATGGTGACCCAAGGTGAATGAAGGAGGGCGCCAGAACGGTTTTGGGAGCGGAGGAGTTTTTTTATTTTAGCAAATGCAACCAACTTTGGACCACATTTTTAATTTTGGGAAAAGAACCAAGAAAAGCGAAAACATAGAGGTGAGGACGTACGAGGAGTGACCGCTGTCTATTAGTTGGCGCATTTAATGCATAAGAAACACAAATTCGGCCGTGGATAGAAATATCACAAGGGCGCCACCTCCGACCAGTATATGAGGTTCCACGGATTATTTAGCTTCATGAGATGCCCGACGGAGATTTTAGCTACACTCCCGGGCTTACTGTATCCTAGGCCCGGACGTACTGACGTATTTTGACGAATTTTATCACCCTTTATCCCTCACCACCTCCCTCCCTTTCCCACTCCCGTCCTCAGCCAAAGTAAACCCCAAGAATTAGCCCCTGTAAGCTTCATTGAAGGTAAGAATGTGCACGGAGACCCAAGCTCGGGTGGTACGAGACGTAAATTGAGGAAGAAACGACCGCAACGTAAAAATCCAAGCCTCAGCTCAAATCCACCTTGTGGTGCCTCGACCAGGACTGTGGGGTTGGTTGACTGCACTGGAATCAATCGCCGTATATTAATTAGCGATAACTGTTGTTGCCCTTCATCATCTCACCGTGACCATACCGTTTCAAAAAACATCTCACTTCTCCCCAAACTACCCTTCCACCTTTCAGCCTTCCCCCCCCTCCTGAGCATGGAAGTTAGCCCCAAGCAAGAGGACGAGCAAGTCACCGCCGTAAACGACAACGAGAGGGGCCCCACTGACCAAGAAAAAAATTTCGACGTAGAGAGCGAAGTAAACGAGGAGATTGCTGGTGCTCCTGACGATGTTATTGAGTTAATCAATGACAATGATATGGAAAAGGGACACGTTACTCGCGTCTACGATCCTCCCGACGAGCTTGATGACGCCGAAAATCTGGTGGACGAAAAAGTCGAGAAGAGCAAACTGCCCCCCGTCGGTGTTGGTGACACCAAACAGACTGATGAGGAGATTGACCAAGCCACGCTTGAGGCTCTTGCTAATATTATTAGGAATGAGCCGCAGGATTATAGCAAAGAGGAGGAAGAAGTGATAAGGGATGGCAAGGAGTTCTATGAGAAGTGCATGGCAAGCAAGAAATTCAAGAAATTGAAGAGTCCAGATCCCAGGGTTAAGATTAAGTTGATTCATCTTGAGGGTGAATCTCAAGGCACTGTGATATGCGAGGCTGTTGTCGATGCTTCACTTGCAGAATGCGTGGCATACGAGTTCATTAAGGATTCAAGGCAGAGGCAGGCCGAACTTGGGAAGAAGTACAAGGCGATCAAAACAAAGAAATTGAATGGCCACTCACAGCTTTATTTAAACAGGAGGAGTCTTGGGGTACGAGGGCTTTCTGATAGAGAGTGGAGAAGCTTTATTTGCTGGCAAAAGGAGGAAGGAGACAAGGTCTGTTGGACAGTGTACAAAGACACTGACATGCTAAACAAAGACTTCCCATTGAGCTCTGGGACTGTTATTGCATCTGCAATAACTACCTGGATGTTTGAAGCACTCACGACCACTGGTGGTGTTCCCCAGACTAAAGTCACATTTGCTTCAAAGGTTGATATCAAGGGCTCTGTGCCAACCTTTATCATGAATCGCTTGTCAACTGGGTATGCAAGCAACATGATTGAATTGCGGAAGAAGTCAGTAAAAACTGATGAAGAAAAGGACTCGATTGGCAAGGTGCAGGGTAGGTGGGGAAAAAGAGGAGAAACGAGGAGCATTGTGGGATGGTGGCGCATCATACCATGGTTGATTAAGGTGAGAATGGTTTTCCTTTTTCATTTGTACAGTAAGAGGTAGATTTCGGGTGAGAGTCGGGGTACGTTTTTAGTTGCGGACCATCGACCGATTTGTGTGTGCAGGCGTAGATTTTGTAAAGCGGGAAGTTGGTTGCCCGGGATGGGTGGGGTTTTGGCAAAGGGACAGTGCCTTTTCTCATGTTTCAGGTGATATTTGGTCACTTTTGTAATACTTGATGGTTACGTTTTCACGCATTTATACTTTGCATAGGGGTTTAAGACGAGTGAACGCGAGGTTGGAGGTTAATTTTAAGTAAAAACGCGTGGATGTAAGTGTTTTAATGGATGCTTATAAATTTGGAATTTCCGAACTCTGTTACTCTCGAGCGTAAAACATAGGAAATAAATCAAAGAAAAATGAAATACAAATTGTATACATTAAATGATGGTGACATTGGGAAAATGCAGCCTATCATTCAATAGTTAGTTGGTGGTGTTTTTATACGCGTGACGGGGTGTTTCTGAAGAAAAAATCATTATGGTCTGTATATGGAGCGGTGGACCACTCACAACTTATGATTGTTTAATATATTATATATATCAAATGAAGCGTACGGAGCGTAGTGTTTACATATTAAAACAACAGACCCTGTGCAAATTTGCCCATCTTGGTCTGAGCAAAAGCCTGGACTCTTCATCTCACTAACCCTTGTCGTCGTCCTCCTCCTCCTCCTCTGCTCCCCCCTCGTTTCCCCCTAACTCCACCCCCCCCCTAACCCCACCCCCTTAGCCACCTCACAGCCCTCACCGCACCCCCCGTAACCGCCATTATACTCTGAGTATACCTCCAGACGTCGCATACCCAAACTAATTAATTGTATTTTGTCAGGAACAACGCGTTTGGAGGACATAAATTCGGGCGGTAAGAAATTTCGTGTCGAAACTTGTCCTGTAAAATTATCGATCGCAGTTTGAGATGGTTTTAACAGTGTCAAAATCCAAAAACTGGTTTGTGAAAATGGTGCGGAGCGCACCATTTTCTGTTGGCCCATTTGCCCCTCTATGCTATAAATCTCACTCATTGTTGTTCGACAAGTCCAAATAAATTGATCGGACCGTATATATAGGCAATTGACCTCGGGTTATTGGGAATATATTCTCGCGGAAGCTATATTTACCCTCAAAAATTGATCAACCAATTCTGCAAGGTTGAGCAATTTAGGGAAGACTGGTCTTAATTTTCGACTGCACACCGTACTGCTTTGTTAATACACGTCCGAGTCTTCCATATATACATAAAATTAGCCGTATTGCGTTTAATTTTCTGAGGAGGTACTTGGGGCTTCAGACCAAGCTTCTCCATATTCGAGGCACCGCACGAGGGCAGGGAATTACTCTTGTCAAGGAGTGGGCAGGATAGGAACGAGTAAAGGTGAGGAATCGCGGTACGATCGGGGGCCCGGGGGAGGGGAGATGGGGAGTGAATGGGAGGAAGGAGGGAGGAAGGAAGGAGGGAGGAAGGGGACCTAGTCGGGAGACACAGTTAGTTTCATATAAGTGTTATTTTTGGGATGGATGTCGTTGACTCTTTTCTTGACCCGGTTTTCTCAATTGCTAGATATACCATACTATCCAATCGAAGTCTCCACGTGCAAATTCAACCTAATTCACGCAACGTCCCTCTCACCCCCTCTACTCCCCTTTCGTTGCAGGAGTACACACCAAACCCCCGACATCATCGTTGTGAGCACAAGACAATTTCCCCCTAGGTATATCAGGAGGTGAGATAGCGCAGTGACAGTATTGGACTGGAGTGGCATATCGGGGGATTCGACATTCGACGTGCCTGATCATGATGAATGGGCCTGCTCCCCCAAACTGCAACTTCAAGGCCCTCTGACTCGCAACTTCACTGCGCAAAGTCAAATATCGATAGATATATGCATCAGCAGAGTATTCGCATAGTATAAACTCGAACTGACCCCCGTAACGTGATTTCCCTCTCTCCCCCCATCCCATATCAATGGCAGGTCACAAGTCCTCCCTGTAACAAAAGGGTCAACCCTCAATCACCTCCACGGCAAGGTTCCTCCTGATCGATTGCATTAATACATCTAGTCGACTGATTCGATCGTGTAGATCGACCCTTTGCAAGGTTTAGTCAGTCTCGTCTCTCTTACGCTAAATGCCTCTCAAAAAGCAAACCAAAAAATCGGAAGCTGTGGAAAAGTCAACCAAAACAACGACCCAACCGACCGACACAGCTTCCTCTTCGTACAATAATCTCTATTACAGGGTTTTGAAGAACGAGCACGCTAGATACCTACAAATCGTATCATTATGTGTCACCCACCAAGCAATCTGGACACTTCGCAGTATCCTCTCTTTGGGCGGGGATGAAACTGCTTTAGCAAAAGTTCGACAACAGCTATACCGCCTAATTAAAGGCAATCAAGACACAGATCGACACATCACAGATGAAGTCATCACTCGATCCCTTTACGAGTCAAAAAAAGGGAAAATATCCTTGATCCCTTTTCGAAAGCTTATTAATTTTCCACATTCTGAACACTCAAAGATGTGCAAAATGTTAGTTGAAAATTGTGTCCCATCTGCCGCATTCCCCGAGTTGTTGAAGCGTGACACTAGCTCGACAACCACTGCTCTCAGAACTAGACGTTCACAATTCACTCCGCAAAAATTAGATGCTACGAATTGGCCCCATTGGTTGTATGAACGAGGTAGACAACACAAACGCACATTAGTACGTGAAAAAATAGAGGGAGGAAAGTCGTACGAAAGGGTTTTTGATGAAGCTCTCGAGATCCAAAAAATAGTTGATGCAGCTATTGGAATTGTCGAGAAAGAAAAAACCGAGCCGCCAATCAACGAGGTGTGGAGAAAGATCAAGGAGGATCAGCAGGAAAGTGAGGAGGAAGGTGTGGAGGAAGGTGTGGAGGAAGGTGAGGAGGGAGATGAGGAGGAAGATGAGGAGGAAGATGAGGAGGAAGTTGAGGAGGAAGTTGAGGAGGAAGTTGAGGAGGAATCTGAGGAGGAATCTGAGGAGGAATCTGAGGAGGAAGGTGCGTCCGACCTCCCTATGATGGCAGCTCCTATGAAGGGTTCCTCGTCCCCTACCACCACCCCAACAAAGCGTACTGAAGAGAATGGCGATTCCGGTGCCGAGCTTACGTTGACGGGGGAGGCAAAAACTCGGCGATCGTCAACACGTAATAAAGGAGGAGTGAAGAGGAAAACGACTTCACCACCAAGACCACGAAGGTAAGAATAATACAGAGAAGAGACTGGGGGGAGTAAGGACGGCAAGAAGGCATCTTTAGTTGTGCATCATAGCGTCTTTTTTTGTCATTAACCCATTCTTCTCGTTTAACTTTTCGCTCGGCGCAGGAAAGAAAAACAGCGAAAAGAAAAAGTATCAAAGAGGATATCAAAGCGGAAAGAAACAAAAGGGAGTACCAAGGAAGATTCCAAAAAGGCTGACCTTGATATCGACAGAGTTTTTACTTTGTTGATGGAAATGGATATTAACGAAGAGCTGAAGGACAAGAAGTCCCAGTCCTCGAAGTCGCTCAGGATGAAGATGGCCTCAATCTTGAAGGACTCTGGGGATTTTGCTAACCTCTCAGAGGTGAGTTGATGTGAAAGTTCATTAGGCTTAGTCCGACCTATACTGACATGACCTCCCTGTTCTCGCTGTGCTGCTCCATCTAACAGATTGAAGCCCGTGTTTCCAATGGGGGTGAAGTCTTCGAGGTGAAGGTGACGGAGAATATATCGTTGGATGACGAGGTAGACAGAATAGCAAATGAGGTTGTGCAGAATGACGACGCGGCCATATGGCTACTTAACTCAAGAGCCACGTTGGCCTTGTCGAAAGCGCTGACACTTAACGCTGGATTTGACAAAGAGGATATGATATCTGCAGCAAAAAACTTTTGCGCTCTCCCAAACATCGTATATAGGATTGAAGCCATCAAGGAGGAGAGGGGACCTAAGGAGTTATTTGGAGACGTAGCTCGCTTGTCGATTCTTGGTTCTGTTAAGTACAACTCTTGTGATTTAGAAGGTGACCAGGAAGAGAAGTTTGCGCAGATTTTGGAAAGTTTGCACCAGGAAATCGAAGAGAACAGGCAGACGATGTCGAAGAAAGGTGAGTTTGTCCGTCGGACTGTGTGGATTGACTTACAAACTGCTCCTCACAACCCATTGGTATTCTCTCCTAAGAATCTATAAATTTTACGGCAAACGATAATCGCAGTCAAGAAGTGCAGGGTCTGCGGAGGTAAGAAAGTGCATTGTAAAGAAAAGAGGACAATGTCGGAACTACCGTAGCCTCACACCT